>CAWWDJ010000302.1:0-33971 GCA_963942525.1 Ptychoptera contaminata | reverse complement strand
ATTTATTTAACGAAATTCGGAGTCTTTTGCAAAATAACGCGATAATTTTGAGTTTGCTATTTTATATTTTTTTAGTACTACCCTGTAAAAGTTGAGCAAAACAAGTAATAAGTGATAAATCTTACATAAAACAGCCAAATATGTCATTTATTTAACGAAATTCGGAGTCGTTTGCAAAATACCGTGAAAATTTTGAGTTTGCTATTTTATATTTTTTTAGTACTACCCTGTAAAAGTTGAGCAAAACAAGTAATAAGTGATAAATCGTACATAAAACAGCCAAATATGTCATTTATTTAACGAAATTCGGAGTCGTTTGCAAAATAACGCGATAATTTTGAGTTTGCTATTTTATATTTTTTTAGTACTACCCTGTAAAAGTTGAGCAAAACAAGTAATAAGTGATAAATCGTACATAAAACAGCCAAATATGTCATTTATTTAACGAAATTCGGAGTCGTTTGCAAAATACCGTGAAAATTTTGAGTTTGCTATTTTATATATTTTTAGTACTACCGTGTAAAAGTTGAGCAAAACAAGTAATAAGTGATAAATCGTACATAAAACAGCCAAATATGTCATTTATTTAACGAAATTCGGAGTCGTTTGCAAAATACCGTGAAAATTTTGAGTTTGCTATTTTACATTTTTTGAGTACTACCCTGTAAAAGTTGATCAAAACAAGTAATAAGTGATAAATCTTACATAAAACAGCCAAATATGTCATTTATTTAACGAAATTCGGAGTCGTTTGCAAAATAACGCGATAATTTTGAGTTTGCTATTTTATATTTTTTTAGTACTACCCTGTAAAAGTTGAGCAAAACAAGTAATAAGTGATAAATCGTACATAAAACAGCCAAATATGTCATTTATTTAACGAAATTCGGAGTCGTTTGCAAAATAACGCGATAATTTTTGAGTTTGCTATTTTATATTTTTTTAGTACTACACTGTAAAAGTTGAACAAAACAAGTAATAAGTGATAAATCGTACATAAAACAGCCAAATATGTCATTTATTTAACGAAATTCGGAGTCGTTTGCAAAATAACGCGATAATTTTTGAGTTTGCTATTTTTCTTATTTTTTGAGTGCTACCCTGTAAAAGTTGAGCAAAACAAGTAATAAGTGATAAATCGTACATAAAACAGCCAAATATGTCATTTATTTAACGAAATTCGGAGTCGTTTGCAAAATATCGCGAAAATTTTGAGTTTGCTATTTTTCTTATTTTTTGAGTGCTACCCTGTAAAAGTTGAGCAAAACAAGTAATAAGTGATAAATCGTACATAAAACAGCCAAATATGTCATTTATTTAACGAAATTCGGAGTCGTTTGCAAAATATCGTGAAAATTTTGAGTTTGCTATTTTACATTTTTTGAGTACTACCCTGTAAAAGTTGATCAAAACAAGTAATAAGTGATTAATCTTACATAAAACAGCCAAATATGTCATTTATTTAACGAAATTCGGAGTCGTTTGCAAAATACCGTGAAAATTTTGAGTTTGCTATTTTATATTTTTTTAGTACTACCCTGTAAAAGTTGAGCAAAACAAGTAATAAGTGATAAATCGTACATAAAACAGCCAAATATGTCATTTATTTAACGAAATTCGGAGTCGTTTGCAAAATACCGTGAAAATTTTGAGTTTGCTATTTTACATTTTTTGAGTACTACCCTGTAAAAGTTGATCAAAACAAGTAATAAGTGATAAATCGTACATAAAACAGCCAAATATGTCATTTATTTAACGAAATTCGGAGTCGTTTGCAAAATATCGTGAAAATTTTGAGTTTGCTATTTTACATTTTTTGAGTACTACCTTGTAAAAGTTGATCAAAACAAGTAATAAGTGATAAATCTTACATAAAACAGCCAAATATGTCATTTATTTAACGAAATTCGGAGTCGTTTGCAAAATATCGTGAAAATTTTGAGTTTGCTATTTTACATTTTTTGAGTACTACCCTGTAAAAGTTGATCAAAACAAGTAATAAGTGATAAATCTTACATAAAACAGCCAAATATGTCATTTATTTAACGAAATTCGGAGTCGTTTGCAAAATACCGTGAAAATTTTGAGTTTGATATTTTACATTTTTTTAGTACTACCCTGTAAAAGTTGAGCAAAACAAGTAATAAGTGATAAATCGTACATAAAACAGCCAAATATGTCATTTATTTAACGAAATTCGGAGTCGTTTGCAAAATACCGTGAAAATTTTGAGTTTGATATTTTACATTTTTTGAGTACTACCCTGTAAAAGTTGATCAAAACAAGTAATAAGTGATAAATCTTACATAAAACAGCCAAATATGTCATTTATTTAACGAAATTCGGAGTCGTTTGCAAAATAACGCGATAATTTTGAGTTTGCTATTTTATATTTTTTTAGTACTACCCTGTAAAAGTTGAGCAAAACAAGTAATAAGTGATAAATCGTACATAAAACAGCCAAATATGTCATTTATTTAACGAAATTCGGAGTCGTTTGCAAAATACCTTGAAAATTTTGAGTTTGCTATTTTACATTTTTTGAGTACTACCCTGTAAAAGTTGATCAAAACAAGTAATAAGTGATAAATCTTACATAAAACAGCCAAATATGTCATTTATTTAACGAAATTCGGAGTCGTTTGCAAAATACCGTGAAAATTTTGAGTTTGCTATTTTATATTTTTTTAGTACTACCGTGTAAAAGTTGAGCAAAACAAGTAATAAGTGATAAATCGTACATAAAACAGCCAAATATGTCATTTATTTAACGAAATTCGGAGTCGTTTGCAAAATACCGTGAAAATTTTGAGTTTGATATTTTACATTTTTTTAGTACTACCCTGTAAAAGTTGAGCAAAACAAGTAATAAGTGATAAATCGTACATAAAACAGCCAAATATGTCATTTATTTAACGAAATTCGGAGTCGTTTGCAAAATACCGTGAAAATTTTGAGTTTGATATTTTACATTTTTTGAGTACTACCCTGTAAAAGTTGATCAAAACAAGTAATAAGTGATAAATCTTACATAAAACAGCCAAATATGTCATTTATTTAACGAAATTCGGAGTCGTTTGCAAAATAACGCGATAATTTTGAGTTTGCTATTTTATATTTTTTTAGTACTACCCTGTAAAAGTTGAGCAAAACAAGTAATAAGTGATAAATCGTACATAAAACAGCCAAATATGTCATTTATTTAACGAAATTCGGAGTCGTTTGCAAAATAACGCGATAATTTTTGAGTTTGCTATTTTATATTTTTTTAGTACTACCCTGTAAAAGTTGATCAAAACAAGTAATAAGTGATAAATCGTACATAAAACAGCCAAATATGTCATTTATTTAACGAAATTCGGAGTCGTTTGCAAAATAACGCGATAATTTTTGAGTTTGCTATTTTACATTTTTTTAGTACTACCGTGTAAAAGTTGAGCAAAACAAGTAATAAGTGATAAATCGTACATAAAACAGCCAAATATGTCATTTATTTAACGAAATTCGGAGTCGTTTGCAAAATAACGCGATAATTTTGAGTTTGCTATTTTATATTTTTTTAGTACTACCCTGTAAAAGTTGAGCAAAACAAGTAATAAGTGATAAATCGTACATAAAACAGCCAAATATGTCATTTATTTAACGAAATTCGGAGTCTTTTGCAAAATAACGCGATAATTTTGAGTTTGCTATTTTATATTTTTTTAGTACTACCCTGTAAAAGTTGAGCAAAACAAGTAATAAGTGATAAATCGTACATAAAACAGCCAAATATGTCATTTATTTAACGAAATTCGGAGTCTTTTGCAAAATAACGCGATAATTTTGAGTTTGCTATTTTATATTTTTTTAGTACTACCCTGTAAAAGTTGAGCAAAACAAGTAATAAGTGATAAATCTTACATAAAACAGCCAAATATGTCATTTATTTAACGAAATTCGGAGTCGTTTGCAAAATACCGTGAAAATTTTGAGTTTGCTATTTTATATTTTTTTAGTACTACCCTGTAAAAGTTGAGCAAAACAAGTAATAAGTGATAAATCGTACATAAAACAGCCAAATATGTCATTTATTTAACGAAATTCGGAGTCGTTTGCAAAATAACGCGATAATTTTGAGTTTGCTATTTTATATTTTTTTAGTACTACCCTGTAAAAGTTGAGCAAAACAAGTAATAAGTGATAAATCGTACATAAAACAGCCAAATATGTCATTTATTTAACGAAATTCGGAGTCGTTTGCAAAATACCGTGAAAATTTTGAGTTTGCTATTTTATATATTTTTAGTACTACCGTGTAAAAGTTGAGCAAAACAAGTAATAAGTGATAAATCGTACATAAAACAGCCAAATATGTCATTTATTTAACGAAATTCGGAGTCGTTTGCAAAATACCGTGAAAATTTTGAGTTTGCTATTTTACATTTTTTGAGTACTACCCTGTAAAAGTTGATCAAAACAAGTAATAAGTGATAAATCTTACATAAAACAGCCAAATATGTCATTTATTTAACGAAATTCGGAGTCGTTTGCAAAATAACGCGATAATTTTGAGTTTGCTATTTTATATTTTTTTAGTACTACCCTGTAAAAGTTGAGCAAAACAAGTAATAAGTGATAAATCGTACATAAAACAGCCAAATATGTCATTTATTTAACGAAATTCGGAGTCGTTTGCAAAATAACGCGATAATTTTTGAGTTTGCTATTTTATATTTTTTTAGTACTACACTGTAAAAGTTGAACAAAACAAGTAATAAGTGATAAATCGTACATAAAACAGCCAAATATGTCATTTATTTAACGAAATTCGGAGTCGTTTGCAAAATAACGCGATAATTTTTGAGTTTGCTATTTTTCTTATTTTTTGAGTGCTACCCTGTAAAAGTTGAGCAAAACAAGTAATAAGTGATAAATCGTACATAAAACAGCCAAATATGTCATTTATTTAACGAAATTCGGAGTCGTTTGCAAAATATCGCGAAAATTTTGAGTTTGCTATTTTTCTTATTTTTTGAGTGCTACCCTGTAAAAGTTGAGCAAAACAAGTAATAAGTGATAAATCGTACATAAAACAGCCAAATATGTCATTTATTTAACGAAATTCGGAGTCGTTTGCAAAATATCGTGAAAATTTTGAGTTTGCTATTTTACATTTTTTGAGTACTACCCTGTAAAAGTTGATCAAAACAAGTAATAAGTGATTAATCTTACATAAAACAGCCAAATATGTCATTTATTTAACGAAATTCGGAGTCGTTTGCAAAATACCGTGAAAATTTTGAGTTTGCTATTTTATATTTTTTTAGTACTACCCTGTAAAAGTTGAGCAAAACAAGTAATAAGTGATAAATCGTACATAAAACAGCCAAATATGTCATTTATTTAACGAAATTCGGAGTCGTTTGCAAAATACCGTGAAAATTTTGAGTTTGCTATTTTACATTTTTTGAGTACTACCCTGTAAAAGTTGATCAAAACAAGTAATAAGTGATAAATCGTACATAAAACAGCCAAATATGTCATTTATTTAACGAAATTCGGAGTCGTTTGCAAAATATCGTGAAAATTTTGAGTTTGCTATTTTATATTTTTTGAGTACTACCTTGTAAAAGTTGATCAAAACAAGTAATAAGTGATAAATCTTACATAAAACAGCCAAATATGTCATTTATTTAACGAAATTCGGAGTCGTTTGCAAAATATCGTGAAAATTTTGAGTTTGCTATTTTACATTTTTTGAGTACTACCCTGTAAAAGTTGATCAAAACAAGTAATAAGTGATAAATCTTACATAAAACAGCCAAATATGTCATTTATTTAACGAAATTCGGAGTCGTTTGCAAAATACCGCGAAAATTATGAGTTTTTATTATTTTTTGAGAAGTAAACGTTAAACAAACAGAAGTAAAAGTTAAACAAAACAAGTAATAAGTGATAAATCGTACATAAAACAGCAAATATGTCATTTATTTAACGGAATTCAGAGTAGTTTGCAAAAAACCGCGAAAATTATGAGTTTTTATTATTTTTTGAGAACTATTCTGTAAAAGTTGAGCAAAACAAGAAATAAGTGATAAATCGTACATAAAACAGCCAAATATGTCATTTATTTAATGAAATTCGGAGTCGTTTGCAAAATACCGCGAAAATTTTGAGTTTTTATTATTTTTTGAGAACTATTCTGTAAAAGTTAAACAAAACAAGTAATAAGTGATAAATCGTACATAAAACAGCCAAATATGTCATTTATTTAATGAAATTCGGAGTCGTTTGCAAAATACCGCGAAAATTTTGAGTTTGCTATTTTATATTTTTTTAGTACTACCCTGTAAAAGTTGAGCAAAACAAGAAATAAGTGATAAATCGTACATAAAACAGCCAAATATGTCATTTATTTAACGAAATTCGGAGTCGTTTGCAAAATACCGTGAAAATTTTGAGTTTGCTATTTTATATTTTTTTAGTACTACCCTGTAAAAGTTGAGCAAAACAAGTAATAAGTGATAAATCGTACATAAAACAGCCAAATATGTCATTTATTTAACGAAATTCGGAGTCGTTTGCAAAATACCGCGAAAATTATGAGTTTTTATTATTTTTTGAGAACTATTCTGTAAAAGTTGAGCAAAACAAGTAATAAGTGATAAATCGTACATAAAACAGCCAAATATGTCATTTATTTAACGAAATTCGGAGTCGTTTGCAAAATACCGCGAAAATTATGAGTTTTTATTATTTTTTGAGAACTATTCTGTAAAAGTTAAACAAAACAAGTAATAAGTGATAAATCGTACATAAAACAGCCAAATATGTCATTTATTTAATGAAATTCGGAGTCGTTTGCAAAATACCGCGAAATTTTGAGTTTGCTATTTTATATTTTTTTAGTACTACCCTGTAAAAGTTGAGCAAACAAGAAATAAGTGATAAATCGTACATAAAACAGCCAAATATGTCATTTATTTAACGAAATTCGGAGTCGTTTGCAAAATACCGTGAAAATTTTGAGTTTGCTATTTTATATTTTTTTAGTACTACCCTGTAAAAGTTGAGCAAAACAAGTAATAAGTGATAAATCGTACATAAAACAGCCAAATATGTCATTTATTTAACGAAATTCGGAGTCGTTTGCAAAATAACGTGATAATTTTGAGTTTGCTATTTTATATTTTTTGAGTACTACCCTGTAAAAGTTGAGCAAAACAAGAAATAAGTGATAAATCGTACATAAAACAGCCAAATATGTCATTTATTTAACGAAATTCGGAGTCGTTTGCAAAATACCGCGAAAATTATGAGTTTTTATTATTTTTTGAGAACTATTCTGTAAAAGTTAAACAAAAAAAGTAATAAGTGATAAATCGTACATAAAACAGCCAAATATGTCATTTATTTAATGAAATTCGGAGTCGTTTGCAAAATACCGCGAAAATTTTGAGTTTGCTATTTTATATTTTTTTAGTACTACCCTGTAAAAGTTGAGCAAAACAAGTAATAAGTGATAAATCGTACATAAAACAGCCAAATATGTCATTTATTTAACGAAATTCGGAGTCGTTTGCAAAATACCGCGAAAATTTTGAGTTTGCTATTTTATATTTTTTTAGTACTACCCTGTAAAAGTTGAGCAAAACAAGTAATAAGTGATAAATCGTACATAAAACAGTCAAATATGTCATTTATTTAACGGAATTCAGAGTAGTTTGCAAAATACCGCGAAAATTTTGAGTTTTTATTATTTTTTGAGAACTATTCTGTAACAGTTAAACAAAACAAGTAATAAGTGATAAATCGTACATAAAACAGCCAAATATGTCATTTATTTAACGGAATTCAGAGTAGTTTGCAAAATACCGTGAAAATTTTGAGTTTGCTATTTTATATTTTTTTAGTACTACCCTGTAAAAGTTGAGCAAAACAAGTAATAAGTGATAAATCGTACATAAAACAGCCAAATATGTCATTTATTTAATGAAATTCGGAGTCGTTTGCAAAATACCGCGAAAATTTTGAGTTTGCTATTTTATATTTTTTTAGTACTACCCTGTAAAAGTTGAGCAAAACAAGAAATAAGTGATAAATCGTACATAAAACAGCCAAATATGTCATTTATTTAACGAAATTCGGAGTCGTTTGCAAAATACCGTGAAAATTTTGAGTTTGCTATTTTATATTTTTTTAGTACTACCCTGTAAAAGTTGAGCAAAACAAGTAATAAGTGATAAATCGTACATAAAACAGCCAAATATGTCATTTATTTAACGAAATTCGGAGTCGTTTGCAAAATACCGCGAAAATTATGAGTTTTTATTATTTTTTGAGAACTATTCTGTAAAAGTTAAACAAAACAAGTAATAAGTGATAAATCGTACATAAAACAGCCAAATATGTCATTTATTTAATGAAATTCGGAGTCGTTTGCAAAATACCGCGAAAATTTTGAGTTTGCTATTTTATATTTTTTTAGTACTACCCTGTAAAAGTTGAGCAAAACAAGAAATAAGTGATAAATCGTACATAAAACAGCCAAATATGTCATTTATTTAACGAAATTCGGAGTCGTTTGCAAAATACCGTGAAAATTTTGAGTTTGCTATTTTATATTTTTTTAGTACTACCCTGTAAAAGTTGAGCAAAACAAGTAATAAGTGATAAATCGTACATAAAACAGCCAAATATGTCATTTATTTAACGAAATTCGGAGTCGTTTGCAAAATACCGCGAAAATTATGAGTTTTTATTATTTTTTGAGAACTATTCTGTAAAAGTTAAACAAAACAAGTAATAAGTGATAAATCGTACATAAAACAGCCAAATATGTCATTTATTTAATGAAATTCGGAGTCGTTTGCAAAATACCGCGAAAATTTTGAGTTTGCTATTTTATATTTTTTTAGTACTACCCTGTAAAAGTTGAGCAAAACAAGTAATAAGTGATAAATCGTACATAAAACAGCCAAATATGTCATTTATTTAACGAAATTCGGAGTCGTTTGCAAAATACCGTGAAAATTTTGAGTTTGCTATTTTATATTTTTTTAGTACTACCCTGTAAAAGTTGAGCAAAACAAGTAATAAGTGATAAATCGTACATAAAACAGTCAAATATGTCATTTATTTAACGGAATTCAGAGTAGTTTGCAAAATACCGCGAAAATTTTGAGTTTTTATTATTTTTTGAGAACTATTCTGTAACAGTTAAACAAAACAAGTAATAAGTGATAAATCGTACATAAAACAGCCAAATATGTCATTTATTTAACGGAATTCAGAGTAGTTTGCAAAATACCGTGAAAATTTTGAGTTTGCTATTTTATATTTTTTTAGTACTACCCTGTAAAAGTTGAGCAAAACAAGAAATAAGTGATAAATCGTACATAAAACAGCCAAATATGTCATTTATTTAACGGAATTCAGAGTAGTTTGCAAAATACCGCGAAAATTATGAGTTTTTATTATTTTTTGAGAAGTAAACGTTAAACAAACAGAAGTAAAAGTTAAACAAAACAAGTAATAAGTGATAAATCGTACATATAACAGCCAAATATGTCATTTATTTAACGAAATTCGGAGTCGTTTGCAAAATACCGCGAAAATTTTGAGTTTGCTATTTTATATTTTTTTAGTACTACCCTGTAAAAGTTGAGCAAAACAAGAAATAAGTGATAAATCGTACATAAAACAGCCAAATATGTCATTTATTTAACGAAATTCGGAGTCGTTTGCAAAATACCGTGAAAATTTTGAGTTTGCTATTTTATATTTTTTTAGTACTACCCTGTAAAAGTTGAGCAAAACAAGAAATAAGTGATAAATCGTACATAAAACAGCCAAATATGTCATTTATTTAACGAAATTCGGAGTCGTTTGCAAAATACCGTGAAAATTTTGAGTTTGCTATTTTATATTTTTTGAGTACTACCCTGTAAAAGTTGAGCAAAACAAGAAATAAGTGATAAATCGTACATAAAACAGCCAAATATGTCATTTATTTAACGAAATTCGGAGTTTGCTATTTTATATTTTTTGAGTACTACCCTGTAAAAGTTAAACAAAACAAGTAATAAGTGATAAATCGTACATAAAACAGCCAAATATGTCATTTATTTAATGAAATTCGGAGTCGTTTGCAAAATACCGCGAAAATTTTGAGTTTGCTATTTTATATTTTTTTAGTACTACCCTGTAAAAGTTGAGCAAAACAAGTAATAAGTGATAAATCGTACATAAAACAGCCAAATATGTCATTTATTTAACGAAATTCGGAGTCGTTTGCAAAATACCGTGAAAATTTTGAGTTTGCTATTTTATATTTTTTTAGTACTACCCTGTAAAAGTCGAGCAAAACAAGAAATAAGTGATAAATCGTACATAAAACAGCCAAATATGTCATTTATTTAACGGAATTCAGAGTAGTTTGCAAAATACCGTGAAAATTTTGAGTTTGCTATTTTATATTTTTTTAGTACTACCCTGTAAAAGTTGAGCAAAACAAGAAATAAGTGATAAATCGTACATAAAACAGCCAAATATGTCATTTATTTAACGAAATTCGGAGTCGTTTGCAAAATACCGTGAAAATTTTGAGTTTGCTATTTTATATTTTTTGAGTACTACCCTGTAAAAGTTGAGCAAAACAAGAAATAAGTGATAAATCGTACATAAAACAGCCAAATATGTCATTTATTTAACGAAATTCGGAGTTTGCTATTTTATATTTTTTGAGTACTACCCTGTAAAAGTTAAACAAAACAAGTAATAAGTGATAAATCGTACATAAAACAGCCAAATATGTCATTTATTTAACGAAATTCGGAGTCGTTTGCAAAATACCGTGAAAATTTTGAGTTTGCTATTTTATATTTTTTTAGTACTACCCTGTAAAAGTCGAGCAAAACAAGTAATAAGTGATAAATCGTACATAAAACAGCCAAATATGTCATTTATTTAACGGAATTCAGAGTAGTTTGCAAAATACCGTGAAAATTTTGAGTTTGCTATTTTATATTTTTTTAGTACTACCCTGTAAAAGTTGAGCAAAACAAGAAATAAGTGATAAATCGTACATAAAACAGCCAAATATGTCATTTATTTAACGGAATTCAGAGTAGTTTGCAAAATACCGCGAAAATTATGAGTTTTTATTATTTTTTGAGAAGTAAACGTTAAACAAACAGAAGTAAAAGTTAAACAAAACAAGTAATAAGTGATAAATCGTACATATAACAGCCAAATATGTCATTTATTTAACGAAATTCGGAGTCGTTTGCAAAATACCGCGAAAATTTTGAGTTTGCTATTTTATATTTTTTTAGTACTACCCTGTAAAAGTTGAGCAAAACAAGAAATAAGTGATAAATCGTACATAAAACAGCCAAATATGTCATTTATTTAACGAAATTCGGAGTCGTTTGCAAAATACCGTGAAAATTTTGAGTTTGCTATTTTATATTTTTTTAGTACTACCCTGTAAAAGTTGAGCAAAACAAGAAATAAGTGATAAATCGTACATAAAACAGCCAAATATGTCATTTATTTAACGAAATTCGGAGTCGTTTGCAAAATACCGTGAAAATTTTGAGTTTGCTATTTTATATTTTTTGAGTACTACCCTGTAAAAGTTGAGCAAAACAAGAAATAAGTGATAAATCGTACATAAAACAGCCAAATATGTCATTTATTTAACGAAATTCGGAGTTTGCTATTTTATATTTTTTGAGTACTACCCTGTAAAAGTTAAACAAAACAAGTAATAAGTGATAAATCGTACATAAAACAGCCAAATATGTCATTTATTTAATGAAATTCGGAGTCGTTTGCAAAATACCGCGAAAATTTTGAGTTTGCTATTTTATATTTTTTTAGTACTACCCTGTAAAAGTTGAGCAAAACAAGTAATAAGTGATAAATCGTACATAAAACAGCCAAATATGTCATTTATTTAACGAAATTCGGAGTCGTTTGCAAAATACCGTGAAAATTTTGAGTTTGCTATTTTATATTTTTTTAGTACTACCCTGTAAAAGTCGAGCAAAACAAGAAATAAGTGATAAATCGTACATAAAACAGCCAAATATGTCATTTATTTAACGGAATTCAGAGTAGTTTGCAAAATACCGTGAAAATTTTGAGTTTGCTATTTTATATTTTTTTAGTACTACCCTGTAAAAGTTGAGCAAAACAAGAAATAAGTGATAAATCGTACATAAAACAGCCAAATATGTCATTTATTTAACGAAATTCGGAGTCGTTTGCAAAATACCGTGAAAATTTTGAGTTTGCTATTTTATATTTTTTGAGTACTACCCTGTAAAAGTTGAGCAAAACAAGAAATAAGTGATAAATCGTACATAAAACAGCCAAATATGTCATTTATTTAACGAAATTCGGAGTTTGCTATTTTATATTTTTTGAGTACTACCCTGTAAAAGTTAAACAAAACAAGTAATAAGTGATAAATCGTACATAAAACAGCCAAATATGTCATTTATTTAACGAAATTCGGAGTCGTTTGCAAAATACCGTGAAAATTTTGAGTTTGCTATTTTATATTTTTTTAGTACTACCCTGTAAAAGTCGAGCAAAACAAGTAATAAGTGATAAATCGTACATAAAACAGCCAAATATGTCATTTATTTAACGGAATTCAGAGTAGTTTGCAAAATACCGTGAAAATTTTGAGTTTGCTATTTTATATTTTTTTAGTACTACCCTGTAAAAGTTGAGCAAAACAAGAAATAAGTGATAAATCGTACATAAAACAGCCAAATATGTCATTTATTTAACGGAATTCAGAGTAGTTTGCAAAATACCGCGAAAATTATGAGTTTTTATTATTTTTTGAGAAGTAAACGTTAAACAAACAGAAGTAAAAGTTGAACAGAACAAGTAATAAGTGATAAATCGTACATAAAACAGCCAAATATGTCATTTATTTAACGGAATTCAGAGTAGTTTGCAAAAAACCGCGAAAATTATGAGTTTTTATTATTTTTTGAGAACTATTCTGTAAAAGTTGAGCAAAACAAGAAATAAGTGATAAATCGTACATAAAACAGCCAAATATGTCATTTATTTAACGAAATTCGGAGTCGTTTGCAAAATACCGTGAAAATTTTGAGTTTGCTATTTTATATTTTTTTAGTACTACCCTGTAAAAGTTGAGCAAAACAAGAAATAAGTGATAAATCGTACATAAAACAGCCAAATATGTCATTTATTTAACGAAATTCGGAGTCGTTTGCAAAATACCGTGAAAATTTTGAGTTTGCTATTTTATATTTTTTGAGTACTACCCTGTAAAAGTTGAGCAAAACAAGAAATAAGTGATAAATCGTACATAAAACAGCCAAATATGTCATTTATTTAACGAAATTCGGAGTCGTTTGCAAAATACCGTGAAAATTTTGAGTTTGCTATTTTATATTTTTTGAGTACTACCCTGTAAAAGTTGAGCAAAACAAGAAATAAGTGATAAATCGTACATAAAACAGCCAAATATGTCATTTATTTAACGAAATTCGGAGTTTGCTATTTTATATTTTTTGAGTACTACCCTGTAAAAGTTAAACAAAACAAGTAATAAGTGATAAATCGTACATAAAACAGCCAAATATGTCATTTATTTAATGAAATTCGGAGTCGTTTGCAAAATACCGCGAAAATTTTGAGTTTGCTATTTTATATTTTTTTAGTACTACCCTGTAAAAGTTGAGCAAAACAAGTAATAAGTGATAAATCGTACATAAAACAGCCAAATATGTCATTTATTTAACGAAATTCGGAGTCGTTTGCAAAATACCGTGAAAATTTTGAGTTTGCTATTTTATATTTTTTTAGTACTACCCTGTAAAAGTCGAGCAAAACAAGAAATAAGTGATAAATCGTACATAAAACAGCCAAATATGTCATTTATTTAACGGAATTCAGAGTAGTTTGCAAAATACCGTGAAAATTTTGAGTTTGCTATTTTATATTTTTTTAGTACTACCCTGTAAAAGTTGAGCAAAACAAGTAATAAGTGATAAATCGTACATAAAACAGCCAAATATGTCATTTATTTAACGAAATTCGGAGTCGTTTGCAAAATACCGCGAAAATTATGAGTTTTTATTATTTTTTGAGAACTATTCTGTAAAAGTTGAGCAAAACAAGTAATAAGTGATAAATCGTACATAAAACAGCCAAATATGTCATTTATTTAACGAAATTCGGAGTCGTTTGCAAAATACCGCGAAAATTATGAGTTTTTATTATTTTTTGAGAACTATTCTGTAAAAGTTAAACAAAACAAGTAATAAGTGATAAATCGTACATAAAACAGCCAAATATGTCATTTATTTAATGAAATTCGGAGTCGTTTGCAAAATACCGCGAAAATTTTGAGTTTGCTATTTTATATTTTTTTAGTACTACCCTGTAAAAGTTGAGCAAAACAAGTAATAAGTGATAAATCGTACATAAAACAGCCAAATATGTCATTTATTTAACGAAATTCGGAGTCGTTTGCAAAATACCGTGAAAATTTTGAGTTTGCTATTTTATATTTTTTTAGTACTACCCTGTAAAAGTCGAGCAAAACAAGAAATAAGTGATAAATCGTACATAAAACAGCCAAATATGTCATTTATTTAACGGAATTCAGAGTAGTTTGCAAAATACCGTGAAAATTTTGAGTTTGCTATTTTATATTTTTTTAGTACTACCCTGTAAAAGTTGAGCAAAACAAGTAATAAGTGATAAATCGTACATAAAACAGCCAAATATGTCATTTATTTAACGAAATTCGGAGTCGTTTGCAAAATACCGCGAAAATTATGAGTTTTTATTATTTTTTGAGAACTATTCTGTAAAAGTTGAGCAAAACAAGTAATAAGTGATAAATCGTACATAAAACAGCCAAATATGTCATTTATTTAACGAAATTCGGAGTCGTTTGCAAAATACCGTGAAAATTTTGAGTTTGCTATTTTATATTTTTTTAGTACTACCCTGTAAAAGTTGAGCAAAACAAGTAATAAGTGATAAATCGTACATAAAACAGTCAAATATGTCATTTATTTAACGGAATTCAGAGTAGTTTGCAAAATACCGCGAAAATTTTGAGTTTTTATTATTTTTTGAGAACTATTCTGTAACAGTTAAACAAAACAAGTAATAAGTGATAAATCGTACATAAAACAGCCAAATATGTCATTTATTTAACGGAATTCAGAGTAGTTTGCAAAATACCGTGAAAATTTTGAGTTTGCTATTTTATATTTTTTTAGTACTACCCTGTAAAAGTTGAGCAAAACAAGTAATAAGTGATAAATCGTACATAAAACAGCCAAATATGTCATTTATTTAATGAAATTCGGAGTCGTTTGCAAAATACCGCGAAAATTTTGAGTTTGCTATTTTATATTTTTTTAGTACTACCCTGTAAAAGTTGAGCAAAACAAGAAATAAGTGATAAATCGTACATAAAACAGCCAAATATGTCATTTATTTAACGAAATTCGGAGTCGTTTGCAAAATACCGTGAAAATTTTGAGTTTGCTATTTTATATTTTTTTAGTACTACCCTGTAAAAGTTGAGCAAAACAAGTAATAAGTGATAAATCGTACATAAAACAGCCAAATATGTCATTTATTTAACGAAATTCGGAGTCGTTTGCAAAATACCGCGAAAATTATGAGTTTTTATTATTTTTTGAGAACTATTCTGTAAAAGTTAAACAAAACAAGTAATAAGTGATAAATCGTACATAAAACAGCCAAATATGTCATTTATTTAATGAAATTCGGAGTCGTTTGCAAAATACCGCGAAAATTTTGAGTTTGCTATTTATATTTTTTTAGTACTACCCTGTAAAAGTTGAGCAAAACAAGTAATAAGTGATAAATCGTACATAAAACAGCCAAATATGTCATTTATTTAACGAAATTCGGAGTCGTTTGCAAATACCGTGAAAATTTTGAGTTTGCTATTTTATATTTTTTTAGTACTACCCTGTAAAAGTTGAGCAAAACAAGTAATAAGTGATAAATCGTACATAAAACAGTCAAATATGTCATTTATTTAACGGAATTCAGAGTAGTTTGCAAAATACCGCGAAAATTTTGAGTTTTTATTATTTTTTGAGAACTATTCTGTAACAGTTAAACAAAACAAGTAATAAGTGATAAATCGTACATAAAACAGCCAAATATGTCATTTATTTAACGGAATTCAGAGTAGTTTGCAAAATACCGTGAAAATTTTGAGTTTGCTATTTTATATTTTTTTAGTACTACCCTGTAAAAGTTGAGCAAAACAAGAAATAAGTGATAAATCGTACATAAAACAGCCAAATATGTCATTTATTTAACGGAATTCAGAGTAGTTTGCAAAATACCGCGAAAATTATGAGTTTTTATTATTTTTTGAGAAGTAAACGTTAAACAAACAGAAGTAAAAGTTAAACAAAACAAGTAATAAGTGATAAATCGTACATATAACAGCCAAATATGTCATTTATTTAACGAAATTCGGAGTCGTTTGCAAAATACCGCGAAAATTTTGAGTTTGCTATTTTATATTTTTTTAGTACTACCCTGTAAAAGTTAAACAAAACAAGAAATAAGTGATAAATCGTACATAAAACAGCCAAATATGTCATTTATTTAACGGAATTCAGAGTAGTTTGCAAAATACCGCGAAAATTATGAGTTTTTATTATTTTTTTGAGAAGTAAACGTTAAACAAACAGAAGTAAAAGTTAAACAGAACAAGTAATAAGTGATAAATCGTACATAAAACAGCCAAATATGTCATTTATTTAACGGAATTCAGAGTAGTTTGCAAAAAACCGCGAAAATTATGAGTTTTTATTATTTTTTGAGAACTATTCTGTAAAAGTTGAGCAAAACAAGAAATAAGTGATAAATCGTACATAAAACAGCCAAATATGTCATTTATTTAACGAAATTCGGAGTCGTTTGCAAAATACCGTGAAAATTTTGAGTTTGCTATTTTATATTTTTTTAGTACTACCCTGTAAAAGTTGAGCAAAACAAGTAATAAGTGATAAATCGTACATAAAACAGCCAAATATGTCATTTATTTAACGAAATTCGGAGTCGTTTGCAAAATACCGCGAAAATTTTGAGTTTGCTATTTTATATTTTTTTAGTACTACCCTGTAAAAGTTGAGCAAAACAAGAAATAAGTGATAAATCGTACATTAAACAGTCAAATATGTCATTTATTTAACGGAATTCAGAGTAGTTTGCAAAATACCGCGAAAATTTTGAGTTTGCTATTTTATATTTTTTTAGTACTACCCTGTAAAAGTTGAGCAAAACAAGAAATAAGTGATAAATCGTACATTAAACAGCCAAATATGTCATTTATTTAACGAAATTCGGAGTCGTTTGCAAAATACCGTGAAAATTTTGAGTTTGCTATTTTATATTTTTTGAGTACTACCCTGTAAAAGTTGAGCAAAACAAGAAATAAGTGATAAATCGTACATAAAACAGCCAAATATGTCATTTATTTAACGAAATTCGGAGTCGTTTGCAAAATACCGTGAAAATTTTGAGTTTGCTATTTTATATTTTTTTAGTACTACCCTGTAAAAGTTGAGCAAAACAAGAAATAAGTGATAAATCGTACATAAAACAGCCAAATATGTCATTTATTTAACGGAATTCAGAGTAGTTTGCAAAATACCGCGAAAATTATGAGTTTTTATTATTTTTTGAGAACTATTCTGTAAAAGTTAAACAACACAGTAATAAGTGATAAATCGTACATAAAACAGCCAAATATGTCATTTATTTAACGAAATTCGGAGTCGTTTGCAAAATATCGTGAAAATTTTGAGTTTGCTATTTTATATTTTTTGAGTACTACCCTGTAAAAGTTGAGCAAAACAAGAAATAAGTGATAAATCGTACATAAAACAGCCAAATATGTCATTTATTTAACGAAATTCGGAGTCGTTTGCAAAATACCGTGAAAATTTTGAGTTTGCTATTTTATATTTTTTTAGTACTACCCTGTAAAATTTGAGCAAAACAAGATATAAGTGATAAATCGTACATAAAACAGCCAAATATGTCATTTATTTAACGGAATTCAGAGTAGTTGCAAAATACCGCGAAAATTATGAGTTTTTATTATTTTTTGAGAAGTAAACGTTAAACAAACAGAAGTAAAAGTTAAACAAAACAAGTAATAAGTGATAAATCGTACATATAACAGCCAAATATGTCATTTATTTAACGAAATTCGGAGTCGTTTGCAAAATACCGCGAAAATTTTGAGTTTGCTATTTTATATTTTTTTAGTACTACCCTGTAAAAGTTAAACAAAACAAGAAATAAGTGATAAATCGTACATAAAACAGCCAAATATGTCATTTATTTAACGGAATTCAGAGTAGTTTGCAAAATACCGCGAAAATTATGAGTTTTTATTATTTTTTGAGAAGTAAACGTTAAACAAACAGAAGTAAAAGTTAAAAAAAAAAGAAATAAGTGATAAATCGTACATAAAACAGCCAAATATGTCATTTATTTAACGGAATTCAGAGTAGTTTGCAAAAAACCGCGAAAATTATGAGTTTTTATTATTTTTTGAGAACTATTCTGTAAAAGTTAAACAAAACAAGTAATAAGTGATAAATCGTACATAAAACAGCCAAATATGTCATTTATTTAATGAAATTCGGAGTCGTTTGCAAAATACCGCGAAAATTATGAGTTTTTATTATTTTTTGAGAAGTAAACGTTAAACAAACAGAAGTAAAAGTTAAACAAAACAAGTAATAAGTGATAAATCGTACATAAAACAGCCAAATATGTCATTTATTTAACGAAATTCGGAGTCGTTTGCAAAATACCGCGAAAATTATGAGTTTTTATTATTTTTTGAGAACTATTCTGTAAAAGTTAAACAAAACAAGTAATAAGTGATAAATCGTACATAAAACAGCCAAATATGTCATTTATTTAATGAAATTCGGAGTCGTTTGCAAAATACCGCGAAATTTTGAGTTTGCTATTTTATATTTTTTTAGTACTACCCTGTAAAAGTTGAGCAAAACAAGAAATAAGTGATAAATCGTACATAAAACAGCCAAATATGTCATTTATTTAACGAAATTCGGAGTCGTTTGCAAAATACCGTGAAAATTTTGAGTTTGCTATTTTATATTTTTTTAGTACTACCCTGTAAAAGTTGAGCAAAACAAGTAATAAGTGATAAATCGTACATAAAACAGCCAAATATGTCATTTATTTAACGAAATTCGGAGTCGTTTGCAAAATACCGCGAAAATTATGAGTTTTTATTATTTTTTGAGAACTATTCTGTAAAAGTTTAACAAAACAAGTAATAAGTGATAAATCGTACATAAAACAGCCAAATATGTCATTTATTTAATGAAATTCGGAGTCGTTTGCAAAATACCGCGAAAATTTTGAGTTTGCTATTTTATATTTTTTTAGTACTACCCTGTAAAAGTTGAGCAAAACAAGTAATAAGTGATAAATCGTACATAAAACAGCCAAATATGTCATTTATTTAACGAAATTCGGAGTCGTTTGCAAAATACCGTGAAAATTTTGAGTTTGCTATTTTATATTTTTTTAGTACTACCCTGTAAAAGTTGAGCAAAACAAGTAATAAGTGATAAATCGTACATAAAACAGTCAAATATGTCATTTATTTAACGGAATTCAGAGTAGTTTGCAAAATACCGCGAAAATTTTGAGTTTTTATTATTTTTTGAGAACTATTCTGTAACAGTTAAACAAAACAAGTAATAAGTGATAAATCGTACATAAAACAGCCAAATATGTCATTTATTTAACGGAATTCAGAGTAGTTTGCAAAATACCGTGAAAATTTTGAGTTTGCTATTTTATATTTTTTTAGTACTACCCTGTAAAAGTTGAGCAAAACAAGTAATAAGTGATAAATCGTACATAAAACAGCCAAATATGTCATTTATTTAATGAAATTCGGAGTCGTTTGCAAAATACCGCGAAAATTTTGAGTTTGCTATTTTATATTTTTTTAGTACTACCCTGTAAAAGTTGAGCAAAACAAGTAATAAGTGATAAATCGTACATAAAACAGCCAAATATGTCATTTATTTAACGAAATTCGGAGTCGTTTGCAAAATACCGCGAAAATTATGAGTTTTTATTATTTTTTGAGAACTATTCTGTAAAAGTTAAACAAAACAAGTAATAAGTGATAAATCGTACATAAAACAGCCAAATATGTCATTTATTTAATGAAATTCGGAGTCGTTTGCAAAATACCGCGAAAATTTTGAGTTTGCTATTTTATATTTTTTTAGTACTACCCTGTAAAAGTTGAGCAAAACAAGTAATAAGTGATAAATCGTACATAAAACAGCCAAATATGTCATTTATTTAACGGAATTCAGAGTAGTTTGCAAAATACCGCGAAAATTATGAGTTTTTATTATTTTTTGAGAACTATTCTGTAAAAGTTAAACAACACAGTAATAAGTGATAAATCGTACATAAAACAGCCAAATATGTCATTTATTTAACGGAATTCAGAGTAGTTTGCAAAAAACCGCGAAAATTATGAGTTTTTATTATTTTTTGAGAACTATTCTGTAAAAGTTGAGCAAAACAAGAAATAAGTGATAAATCGTACATAAAACAGCCAAATATGTCATTTATTTAATGAAATTCGGAGTCGTTTGCAAAATACCGCGAAAATTTTGAGTTTGCTATTTTATATTTTTTTAGTACTACCCTGTAAAAGTTGAGCAAAACAAGAAATAAGTGATAAATCGTACATAAAACAGCCAAATATGTCATTTATTTAACGAAATTCGGAGTCGTTTGCAAAATACCGTGAAAATTTTGAGTTTGCTATTTTATATTTTTTTAGTACTACCCTGTAAAAGTTGAGCAAAACAAGTAATAAGTGATAAATCGTACATAAAACAGCCAAATATGTCATTTATTTAACGAAATTCGGAGTCGTTTGCAAAATACCGCGAAAATTATGAGTTTTTATTATTTTTTGAGAACTATTCTGTAAAAGTTTAACAAAACAAGTAATAAGTGATAAGTCGTACATAAAACAGCCAAATATGTCATTTATTTAATGAAATTCGGAGTCGTTTGCAAATTACCGCGAAAATTTTGAGTTTGCTATTTTATATTTTTTTAGTACTACCCTGTAAAAGTTGAGCAAAACAAGTAATAAGTGATAAATCGTACATAAAACAGCCAAATATGTCATTTATTTAACGAAATTCGGAGTCGTTTGCAAAATACCGTGAAAATTTTGAGTTTGCTATTTTATATTTTTTTAGTACTACCCTGTAAAAGTTGAGCAAAACAAGTAATAAGTGATAAATCGTACATAAAACAGTCAAATATGTCATTTATTTAACGGAATTCAGAGAAGTTTGCAAAATACCGCGAAAATTTTGAGTTTTTATTATTTTTTGAGAACTATTCTGTAACAGTTAAACAAAACAAGTAATAAGTGATAAATCGTACATAAAACAGCCAAATATGTCATTTATTTAACGGAATTCAGAGTAGTTTGCAAAATACCGTGAAAATTTTGAGTTTGCTATTTTATATTTTTTTAGTACTACCCTGTAAAAGTTGAGCAAAACAAGTAATAAGTGATAAATCGTACATAAAACAGCCAAATATGTCATTTATTTAATGAAATTCGGAGTCGTTTGCAAAATACCGCGAAAATTTTGAGTTTGCTATTTTATATTTTTTTAGTACTACCCTGTAAAAGTTGAGCAAAACAAGTAATAAGTGATAAATCGTACATAAAACAGCCAAATATGTCATTTATTTAACGAAATTCGGAGTCGTTTGCAAAATACCGCGAAAATTATGAGTTTTTATTATTTTTTGAGAACTATTCTGTAAAAGTTAAACAGAACAAGTAATAAGTGATAAATCGTACATAAAACAGCAAAATATGTCATTTATTTAATGAAATTCGGAGTCGTTTGCAAAATACCGCGAAAATTTTGAGTTTGCTATTTTATATTTTTTTAGTACTACCCTGTAAAAGTTGAGCAAAACAAGTAATAAGTGATAAATCGTACATAAAACAGCCAAATATGTCATTTATTTAACGGAATTCAGAGTAGTTTGCAAAATACCGCGAAAATTATGAGTTTTTATTATTTTTTGAGAACTATTCTGTAAAGTTAAAACAACACAGTAATAAGTGATAAATCGTACATAAAACAGCCAAATATGTCATTTATTTAACGGAATTCAGAGTAGTTTGCAAAATACCGCGAAAATTTTGAGTTTTTATTATTTTTTGAGAACTATTCTGTAACAGTTAAACAAAACAAGTAATAAGTGATAAATCGTACATAAAACAGCCAAATATGTCATTTATTTAACGGAATTCAGAGTAGTTTGCAAAATACCGTGAAAATTTTGAGTTTGCTATTTTATATTTTTTTAGTACTACCCTGTAAAAGTTGAGAAAAACAAGTAATAAGTGATAAATCGTACATAAAACAGCCAAATATGTCATTTATTTAACGAAATTCGGAGTCGTTTGCAAAATACCGTGAAAATTTTGAGTTTGCTATTTTATATTTTTTGAGTACTACCCTGTAAAAGTTGAGCAAAACAAGAAATAAGTGATAAATCGTACATAAAACAGCCAAATATGTCATTTATTTAACGGAATTCAGAGTAGTTTGCAAAATACCGCGAAAATTATGAGTTTTTATTATTTTTTGAGAACTATTCTGTAAAAGTTAAACAACACAGTAATAAGTGATAAATCGTACATAAAACAGCCAAATATGTCATTTATTTAACGAAATTCGGAGTCGTTTGCAAAATACCGTGAAAATTTTGAGTTTGCTATTTTATATTTTTTGAGTACTACCCTGTAAAAGTTGAGCAAAACAAGAAATAAGTGATAAATCGTACATAAAACAGCCAAATATGTCATTTATTTAACGAAATTCGGAGTCGTTTGCAAAATACCGTGAAAATTTTGAGTTTGCTATTTTATATTTTTTTAGTACTACCCTGTAAAATTTGAGCAAAACAAGAAATAAGTGATAAATCGTACATAAAACAGCCAAATATGTCATTTATTTAACGGAATTCAGAGTAGTTTGCAAAATACCGACGAAAATTATGAGTTTTTATTATTTTTTGAGAAGTAAACGTTAAACAAACAGAAGTAAAAGTTAAACAAAACAAGTAATAAGTGATAAATCGTACATATAACAGCCAAATATGTCATTTATTTAACGAAATTCGGAGTCGTTTGCAAAATACCGCGAAAATTTTGAGTTTGCTATTATATATTTTTTTAGTACTACCCTGTAAAAGTTAAACAAAACAAGAAATAAGTGATAAATCGTACATAAAACAGCCAAATATGTCATTTATTTAACGGAATTCAGAGTAGTTTGCAAAATACCGCGAAAATTATGAGTTTTTATTATTTTTTGAGAAGTAAACGTTAAACAAACAGAAGTAAAAGTTAAACAAAACAAGTAATAAGTGATAAATCGTACATAAAACAGCCAAATATGTCATTTATTTAACGGAATTCAGAGTAGTTTGCAAAAAACCGCGAAAATTATGAGTTTTTATTATTTTTTGAGAACTATTCTGTAAAAGTTGAGCAAAACAAGAAATAAGTGATAAATCGTACATAAAACAGCCAAATATGTCATTTATTTAACGAAATTCGGAGTCGTTTGCAAAATACCGTGAAAATTTTGAGTTTGCTATTTTATATTTTTTTAGTACTACCCTGTAAAAGTTGAGCAAAACAAGTAATAAGTGATAAATCGTACATAAAACAGCCAAATATGTCATTTATTTAACGAAATTCGGAGTCGTTTGCAAAATACCGTGAAAATTTTGAGTTTGCTATTTTATATTTTTTTAGTACTACCCTGTAAAAGTTGAGCAAAACAAGTAATAAGTGATAAATCGTACATAAAACAGTCAAATATGTCATTTATTTAACGGAATTCAGAGTAGTTTGCAAAATACCGCGAAAATTTTGAGTTTGCTATTTTATATTTTTTTAGTACTACCCTGTAAAAGTTGAGCAAAACAAGTAATAAGTGATAAATCGTACATAAAACAGCCAAATATGTCATTTATTTAACGAAATTCGGAGTCGTTTGCAAAATACCGTGAAAATTTTGAGTTTGCTATTTTATATTTTTTGAGTACTACCCTGTAAAAGTTGAGCAAAACAAGTAATAAGTGATAAATCGTACATAAAACAGTCAAATATGTCATTTATTTAACGGAATTCAGAGTAGTTTGCAAAATACCGCGAAAATTTTGAGTTTGCTATTTTATATTTTTTTAGTACTACCCTGTAAAAGTTGAGCAAAACAAGTAATAAGTGATAAATCGTACATAAAACAGTCAAATATGTCATTTATTTAACGGAATTCAGAGTAGTTTGCAAAATACCGCGAAAATTTTGAGTTTGCTATTTTATATTTTTTTAGTACTACCCTGTAAAAGTTGAGCAAAACAAGAAATAAGTGATAAATCGTACATAAAACAGCCAAATATGTCATTTATTTAATGAAATTTGGAGTCGTTTGCAAAATACCGTGAAAATTTTGAGTTTGCTATTTTATATATTTTTAGTACTACCCTGTAAAATTTGAGAAAAACAAGTAATAAGTGATAAATCGTACATAAAACAGCCAAATATGTCATTTATTTAACGAAATTCGGAGTCGTTTGCAAAATACCGCGAAAATTTTGAGTTTGCTATTTTATATTTTTTTAGTACTACCCTGTAAAAGTTGAGCAAAACAAGAAATAAGTGATAAATCGTACATTAAACAGTCAAATATGTCATTTATTTAACGGAATTCAGAGTAGTTTGCAAAATACCGCGAAAATTTTGAGTTTGCTATTTTATATTTTTTTAGTACTACCCTGTAAAAGTTGAGCAAAACAAGAAATAAGTGATAAATCGTACATTAAACAGCCAAATATGTCATTTATTTAACGAAATTCGGAGTCGTTTGCAAAATACCGTGAAAATTTTGAGTTTGCTATTTTATATTTTTTGAGTACTACCCTGTAAAAGTTGAGCAAAACAAGAAATAAGTGATAAATCGTACATAAAACAGCCAAATATGTCATTTATTTAACGAAATTCGGAGTCGTTTGCAAAATACCGCGAAAATTTTGAGTTTGCTATTTTATATTTTTTTAGTACTACCCTGTAAAAGTTGAGCAAAACAAGTAATAAGTGATAAATCGTACATAAAACAGTCAAATATGTCATTTATTTAACGGAATTCAGAGTAGTTTGCAAAATACCGCGAAAATTTTGAGTTTTTATTATTTTTTTAGTACTACCCTGTAAAAGTTGAGCAAAATAAGTAATAAGTGATAAATCGTACATAAAACAGCCAAATATGTCATTTATTTAACGAAATTCGGAGTCGTTTGCAAAATACCGTGAAAATTTTGAGTTTGCTATTTTATATTTTTTTAGTACTACCCTGTAAAAGTTGAGCAAAACAAGTAATAAGTGATAAATCGTACATAAAACAGCCAAATATGTCATTTATTTAACGAAATTCGGAGTCGTTTGCAAAATACCGTGAAAATTTTGAGTTTGCTATTTTATATTTTTTTAGTACTACCCTGTAAAAGTTGAGCAAAACAAGTAATAAGTGATAAATCGTACATAAAACAGCCAAATATGTCATTTATTTAACGAAATTCGGAGTCGTTTGCAAAATACCGTGAAAATTTTGAGTTTGCTATTTTATATTTTTTTAGTACTACCCTGTAAAAGTTGAGCAAAACAAGTAATAAGTGATAAATCGTACATAAAACAGTCAAATATGTCATTTATTTAACGGAATTCAGAGTAGTTTGCAAAATACCGCGAAAATTTTGAGTTTTTATTATTTTTTTAGTACTACCCTGTAAAAGTTGAGCAAAATAAGTAATAAGTGATAAATCGTACATAAAACAGCCAAATATGTCATTTATTTAACGAAATTCGGAGTCGTTTGCAAAATACCGTGAAAATTTTGAGTTTGATATTTTATATTTTTTTAGTACTACCCTGTAAAAGTTGAGCAAAACAAGTAATAAGTGATAAATCGTACATAAAACAGCCAAATATGTCATTTATTTAACGGAATTCAGAGTAGTTTGCAAAATACCGTGAAAATTTTGAGTTTGCTATTTTATATTTTTTTAGTACTACCCTGTAAAAGTTGAGCAAAACAAGAAATAAGTGATAAATCGTACATAAAACAGCCAAATATGTCATTTATTTAACGGAATTCAGAGTAGTTTGCAAAATACCGCGAAAATTATGAGTTTTTATTATTTTTTTAGTACTACCCTGTAAAAGTTGAGCAAAATAAGTAATAAGTGATAAATCGTACATAAAACAGCCAAATATGTCATTTATTTAACGAAATTCGGAGTCGTTTGCAAAATACCGCGAAAATTTTGAGTTTTTATTATTTTTTGAGAACTATTCTGTAAAAGTTGAGCAAAACAAGAAATAAGTGATAAATCGTACATAAAACAGCCAAATATGTCATTTATTTAACGAAATTCGGAGTCGTTTGCAAAATACCGCGAAAATTTTGAGTTTGCTATTTTATATTTTTTTAGTACTACCCTGTAAAAGTTGAGCAAAATAAGTAATAAGTGATAAATCGTACATAAAACAGCCAAATATGTCATTTATTTAACGAAATTCGGAGTCGTTTGCAAAATACCGCGAAAATTATGAGTTTGCTATTTTATATTTTTTTAGTACTACCCTGTAAAAGTTGAGCAAAACAAGTAATAAGTGATAAATCGTACATAAAACAGTCAAATATGTCATTTATTTAACGGAATTCAGAGTAGTTTGCAAAATACCGCGAAAATTTTGAGTTTGCTATTTTATATTTTTTTAGTACTACCCTGTAAAAGTTGAGCAAAACAAGTAATAAGTGATAAATCGTACATAAAACAGTCAAATATGTCATTTATTTAACGGAATTCAGAGTAGTTTGCAAAATACCGTGAAAATTTTGAGTTTGCTATTTTATATTTTTTTAGTACTACCCTGTAAAAGTTGAGCAAAACAAGAAATAAGTGATAAATCGTACATAAAACAGCCAAATATGTCATTTATTTAATGAAATTCGGAGTCGTTTGCAAAATACCGTGAAAATTTTGAGTTTGCTATTTTATATATTTTTAGTACTACCCTGTAAAAGTTGAGAAAAACAAGTAATAAGTGATAAATCGTACATAAAACAGCCAAATATGTCATTTATTTAACGAAATTCGGAGTCGTTTGCAAAATACCGCGAAAATTTTGAGTTTGCTATTTTATATTTTTTTAGTACTACCCTGTAAAAGTTGAGCAAAACAAGAAATAAGTGATAAATCGTACATTAAACAGTCAAATATGTCATTTATTTAACGGAATTCAGAGTAGTTTGCAAAATACCGCGAAAATTTTGAGTTTGCTATTTTATATTTTTTTAGTACTACCCTGTAAAAGTTGAGCAAAACAAGAAATAAGTGATAAATCGTACATTAAACAGCCAAATATGTCATTTATTTAACGAAATTCGGAGTCGTTTGCAAAATACCGTGAAAATTTTGAGTTTGCTATTTTATATTTTTTGAGTACTACCCTGTAAAAGTTGAGCAAAACAAGAAATAAGTGATAAATCGTACATAAAACAGCCAAATATGTCATTTATTTAACGAAATTCGGAGTCGTTTGCAAAATACCGTGAAAATTTTGAGTTTGCTATTTTATATTTTTTTAGTACTACCCTGTAAAAGTTGAGAAAAACAAGTAATAAGTGATAAATCGTACATAAAACAGCCAAATATGTCATTTATTTAACGAAATTCGGAGTCGTTTGCAAAATACCGTGAAAATTTTGAGTTTGCTATTTTATATTTTTTGAGTACTACCCTGTAAAAGTTGAGCAAAACAAGAAATAAGTGATAAATCGTACATAAAACAGCCAAATATGTCATTTATTTAACGAAATTCGGAGTCGTTTGCAAAATACCGTGAAAATTTTGAGTTTGCTATTTTATATTTTTTTAGTACTACCCTGTAAAAGTTGAGCAAAACAAGAAATAAGTGATAAATCGTACATAAAACAGCCAAATATGTCATTTATTTAACGGAATTCAGAGTAGTTTGCAAAATACCGCGAAAATTATGAGTTTTTATTATTTTTTGAGAACTATTCTGTAAAAGTTAAACAACACAGTAATAAGTGATAAATCGTACATAAAACAGCCAAATATGTCATTTATTTAACGAAATTCGGAGTCGTTTGCAAAATACCGTGAAAATTTTGAGTTTGCTATTTTATATTTTTTGAGTACTACCCTGTAAAAGTTGAGCAAAACAAGAAATAAGTGATAAATCGTACATAAAACAGCCAAATATGTCATTTATTTAACGAAATTCGGAGTCGTTTGCAAAATACCGTGAAAATTTTGAGTTTGTATTTTATATTTTTTTAGTACTACCCTGTAAAATTTGAGCAAAACAAGAAATAAGTGATAAATCGTACATAAAACAGCCAAATATGTCATTTATTTAACGAAATTCAGAGTAGTTTGCAAAATACCGCGAAAATTATGAGTTTTTATTATTTTTTGAGAAGTAAACGTTAAACAAACAGAAGTAAAAGTTAAACAAAACAAGTAATAAGTGATAAATCGTACATATAACAGCCAAATATGTCATTTATTTAACGAAATTCGGAGTCGTTTGCAAAATACCGCGAAAATTTTGAGTTTGCTATTTTATATTTTTTTAGTACTACCCTGTAAAAGTTAAACAAAACAAGAAATAAGTGATAAATCGTACATAAAACAGCCAAATATGTCATTTATTTAACGGAATTCAGAGTAGTTTGCAAAATACCGCGAAAATTATGAGTTTTTATTATTTTTTGAGAAGTAAACGTTAAACAAACAGAAGTAAAAGTTAAACAAAACAAGTAATAAGTGATAAATCGTACATAAAACAGCCAAATATGTCATTTATTTAACGGAATTCAGAGTAGTTTGCAAAAAACCGCGAAAATTATGAGTTTTTATTATTTTTTGAGAACTATTCTGTAAAAGTTAAACAAAACAAGTAATAAGTGATAAATCGTACATAAAACAGCCAAATATGTCATTTATTTAATGAAATTCGGAGTCGTTTGCAAAATACCGCGAAAATTTTGAGTTTGCTATTTTATATTTTTTTAGTACTACCCTGTAAAAGTTGAGCAAAACAAGAAATAAGTGATAAATCGTACATAAAACAGCCAAATATGTCATTTATTTAACGAAATTCGGAGTCGTTTGCAAAATACCGTGAAAATTTTGAGTTTGCTATTTTATATTTTTTTAGTACTACCCTGTAAAAGTTGAGCAAAACAAGTAATAAGTGATAAATCGTACATAAAACAGCCAAATATGTCATTTATTTAACGAAATTCGGAGTCGTTTGCAAAATACCGCGAAAATTATGAGTTTTTATTATTTTTTCAGAACTATTCTGTAAAAGTTAAACAAAACAAGTAATAAGTGATAAATCGTACATAAAACAGCCAAATATGTCATTTATTTAATGAAATTCGGAGTCGTTTGCAAAATACCGCGAAAATTTTGAGTTTGCTATTTTATATTTTTTTAGTACTACCCTGTAAAAGTTGAGCAAAACAAGTAATAAGTGATAAATCGTACATAAAACAGCCAAATATGTCATTTATTTAACGAAATTCGGAGTCGTTTGCAAAATACCGCGAAAATTTTGAGTTTTTATTATTTTTTGAGAACTATTCTGTAAAAGTTGAGCAAAACAAGAAATAAGTGATAAATCGTACATAAAACAGCCAAATATGTCATTTATTTAACGAAATTCGGAGTCGTTTGCAAAATACCGTGAAAATTTTGAGTTTGCTATTTTATATTTTTTTAGTACTACCCTGTAAAAGTTGAGCAAAACAAGTAATAAGTGATAAATCGTACATAAAACAGCCAAATATGTCATTTATTTAACGAAATTCGGAGTCGTTTGCAAAATACCGTGAAAATTTTGAGTTTGCTATTTTATATTTTTTTAGTACTACCCTGTAAAAGTTGAGCAAAACAAGTAATAAGTGATAAATCGTACATAAAACAGTCAAATATGTCATTTATTTAACGGAATTCAGAGTAGTTTGCAAAATACCGCGAAAATTTTGAGTTTTTATTATTTTTTGAGAACTATTCTGTAACAGTTAAACAAAACAAGTAATAAGTGATAAATCGTACATAAAACAGCCAAATATGTCATTTATTTAACGGAATTCAGAGTAGTTTGCAAAATACCGTGAAAATTTTGAGTTTGCTATTTTATATTTTTTTAGTACTACCCTGTAAAAGTTGAGCAAAACAAGAAATAAGTGATAAATCGTACATAAAACAGCCAAATATGTCATTTATTTAACGGAATTCAGAGTAGTTTGCTAAATACCGCGAAAATTATGAGTTTTTATTATGTTTTTAGTACTACCCTGTAAAAGTTGAGCAAAATAAGTAATAAGTGATAAATCGTACATAAAACAGCCAAATATGTCATTTATTTAACGAAATTCGGAGTCGTTTGCAAAATACCGCGAAAATTTTGAGTTTTTATTATTTTTTGAGAACTATTCTGTAAAAGTTGAGCAAAACAAGAAATAAGTGATAAATCGTACATAAAACAGCCAAATATGTCATTTATTTAACGAAATTCGGAGTCGTTTGCAAAATACCGCGAAAATTTTGAGTTTGCTATTTTATATTTTTTTAGTACTACCCTGTAAAAGTTGAGCAAAATAAGTAATAAGTGATAAATCGTACATAAAACAGCCAAATATGTCATTTATTTAACGAAATTCGGAGTCGTTTGCAAAATACCGCGAAAATTATGAGTTTGCTATTTTATATTTTTTTAGTACTACCCTGTAAAAGTTGAGCAAAACAAGTAATAAGTGATAAATCGTACATAAAACAGTCAAATATGTCATTTATTTAACGGAATTCAGAGTAGTTTGCAAAATACCGCGAAAATTTTGAGTTTGCTATTTTATATTTTTTTAGTACTACCCTGTAAAAGTTGAGCAAAACAAGTAATAAGTGATAAATCGTACATAAAACAGTCAAATATGTCATTTATTTAACGGAATTCAGAGTAGTTTGCAAAATACCGCGAAAATTTTGAGTTTGCTATTTTATATTTTTTTAGTACTACCCTGTAAAAGTTGAGCAAAACAAGAAATAAGTGATAAATCGTACATAAAACAGCCAAATATGTCATTTATTTAATGAAATTCGGAGTCGTTTGCAAAATACCGTGAAAATTTTGAGTTTGCTATTTTATATATTTTTAGTACTACCCTGTAAAAGTTGAGAAAAACAAGTAATAAGTGATAAATCGTACATAAAACAGCCAAATATGTCATTTATTTAACGAAATTCGGAGTCGTTTGCAAAATACCGCGAAAATTTTGAGTTTGCTATTTTATATTTTTTTAGTACTACCCTGTAAAAGTTGAGCAAAACAAGAAATAAGTGATAAATCGTACATTAAACAGTCAAATATGTCATTTATTTAACGGAATTCAGAGTAGTTTGCAAAATACCGCGAAAATTTTGAGTTTGCTATTTTATATTTTTTTAGTACTACCCTGTAAAAGTTGAGCAAAACAAGAAATAAGTGATAAATCGTACATTAAACAGCCAAATATGTCATTTATTTAACGAAATTCGGAGTCGTTTGCAAAATACCGTGAAAATTTTGAGTTTGCTATTTTATATTTTTTGAGTACTACCCTGTAAAAGTTGAGCAAAACAAGAAATAAGTGATAAATCGTACATAAAACAGCCAAATATGTCATTTATTTAACGAAATTCGGAGTCGTTTGCAAAATACCGTGAAAATTTTGAGTTTGATATTTTATATTTTTTTAGTACTACCCTGTAAAAGTTGAGAAAAACAAGTAATAAGTGATAAATCGTACATAAAACAGCCAAATATGTCATTTATTTAACGAAATTCGGAGTCGTTTGCAAAATACCGTGAAAATTTTGAGTTTGCTATTTTATATTTTTTGAGTACTACCCTGTAAAAGTTGAGCAAAACAAGAAATAAGTGATAAATCGTACATAAAACAGCCAAATATGTCATTTATTTAACGAAATTCGGAGTCGTTTGCAAAATACCGTGAAAATTTTGAGTTTGCTATTTTATATTTTTTTAGTACTACCCTGTAAAAGTTGAGCAAAACAAGAAATAAGTGATAAATCGTACATAAAACAGCCAAATATGTCATTTATTTAACGGAATTCAGAGTAGTTTGCAAAATACCGCGAAAATTATGAGTTTTTATTATTTTTTGAGAACTATTCTGTAAAAGTTAAACAACACAGTAATAAGTGATAAATCGTACATAAAACAGCCAAATATGTCATTTATTTAACGAAATTCGGAGTCGTTTGCAAAATACCGTGAAAATTTTGAGTTTGCTATTTTATATTTTTTGAGTACTACCCTGTAAAAGTTGAGCAAAACAAGAAATAAGTGATAAATCGTACATAAAACAGCCAAATATGTCATTTATTTAACGAAATTCGGAGTCGTTTGCAAAATACCGTGAAAATTTTGAGTTTGTATTTTATATTTTTTTAGTACTACCCTGTAAAATTTGAGCAAAACAAGAAATAAGTGATAAATCGTACATAAAACAGCCAAATATGTCATTTATTTAACGGAATTCAGAGTAGTTTGCAAAATACCGCGAAAATTATGAGTTTTTATTATTTTTTGAGAAGTAAACGTTAAACAAACAGAAGTAAAAGTTAAACAAAACAAGTAATAAGTGATAAATCGTACATATAACAGCCAAATATGTCATTTATTTAACGAAATTCGGAGTCGTTTGCAAAATACCGCGAAAATTTTGAGTTTGCTATTTTATATTTTTTTAGTACTACCCTGTAAAAGTTAAACAAAACAAGAAATAAGTGATAAATCGTACATAAAACAGCCAAATATGTCATTTATTTAACGGAATTCAGAGTAGTTTGCAAAATACCGCGAAAATTATGAGTTTTTATTATTTTTTGAGAAGTAAACGTTAAACAAACAGAAGTAAAAGTTAAACAAAACAAGTAATAAGTGATAAATCGTACATAAAACAGCCAAATATGTCATTTATTTAACGGAATTCAGAGTAGTTTGCAAAAAACCGCGAAAATTATGAGTTTTTATTATTTTTTGAGAACTATTCTGTAAAAGTTAAACAAAACAAGTAATAAGTGATAAATCGTACATAAAACAGCCAAATATGTCATTTATTTAATGAAATTCGGAGTCGTTTGCAAAATACCGCGAAAATTATGAGTTTTTATTATTTTTTGAGAAGTAAACGTTAAACAAACAGAAGTAAAAGTTAAACAAAACAAGTAATAAGTGATAAATCGTACATAAAACAGCCAAATATGTCATTTATTTAACGAAATTCGGAGTCGTTTGCAAAATACCGCGAAAATTATGAGTTTTTATTATTTTTTGAGAACTATTCTGTAAAAGTTAAACAAAACAAGTAATAAGTGATAAATCGTACATAAAACAGCCAAATATGTCATTTATTTAACGAAATTCGGAGTCGTTTGCAAAATACCGTGAAAATTTTGAGTTTGCTATTTTATATTTTTTTAGTACTACCCTGTAAAAGTTGAGCAAAACAAGTAATAAGTGATAAATCGTACATAAAACAGCCAAATATGTCATTTATTTAACGAAATTCGGAGTCGTTTGCAAAATACCGCGAAAATTATGAGTTTTTATTATTTTTTGAGAACTATTCTGTAAAAGTTAAACAAAACAAGTAATAAGTGATAAATCGTACATAAAACAGCCA
>CAWWDJ010000301.1:42500-44736 GCA_963942525.1 Ptychoptera contaminata | reverse complement strand
AAGACTAACTATTGCGAAAGCATTTGCCAAAGATGTTTTCATTAATCAAGAACGAAAGTTAGAGGTTCGAAGGCGATCAGATACCGCCCTAGTTCTAACCATAAACAATGCCAGCCAGCAATTGGATGTAGCTACTTAATATGGTTCATCCAATAACTTTCGGGAAACCAAAGCTTTTGGGCTCCGGGGGAAGTATGGTTGCAAAGCTGAAACTTAAAGGAATTGACGGAAGGGCACCACCAGGAGTGGAGCCTGCGGCTTAATTTGACTCAACACGGGAAAACTTACCAGGTCCGAACATAAATGAGTAAGACAGATTGATAGCTCTTTCTCGAATATATGGGTGGTGGTGCATGGCCGTTCTTAGTTCGTGGAGTGATTTGTCTGGTTAATTCCGATAACGAACGAGACTCAAATATATTAAATAGATGCTGGCAGGAGTATAGCGCTGAAGCATTGCATACTGATTCATTTATACTTGTATTTATGTATTATGCTATGTGATGTGGAGTTATACCTGTTGGTTTGTCTTGATATATGTGAATAATCTAATGGTTAATTATATAAGGAGAGACACTTAGCTTCTTAAGTGGACAAATTGTGTCTAGCAATAATGAGATTGAGCAATAACAGGTCTGTGATGCCCTTAGATGTTCTGGGCTGCACGCGCGCTACAATGAGAGTTGCAATATGTTTCCTAGGCTGAGAGGTACGGGTAAACCTTTCAAATACTGTCTTACTAGGGATTGTAGACTGTAACTGTTTACATGAACCTGGAATTCCCAGTAAACGCGAGTCATAAGCTCGTATTGATTACGTCCCTGCCCTTTGTACACACCGCCCGTCGCTACTACCGATTGAATTATTTAGTGAGGTCTCCGGACGCGATCCCCGTGATACCTTGTGTATTGCGGTTGCTTCGCAGAAGTTGACCAAACTTGATTATTTAGAGGAAGTAAAAGTCGTAACAAGGTTTCCGTAGGTGAACCTGCGGAAGGATCATTATTGATTTAAACCTAATAAATATATAACCAAATTATACCACCATATTCATAGTTAAATATGAATATGATCGTCAAGTCGATATATGTTCTAATTATATTAGACATAAAGGTATTGAGATGCCACCATGCTATATGCATGATCGTATCTAGTCGATATATGTGTATATATGTAAATATATAACATAAAGGCATAGTCTCGTACAATATAATGTTTATTAACATATTTTATTAAATTTAATTACTATATTACCCTAAGCGGGGGATCACTTGGCTCATAGGTCGATGAAGAACGCAGCAAACTGCGCGTCGCCATGTGAACTGCAGGACACATGAACATCGACATTTCGAACGCAAATGGCGGTTCATGCGATGTTATTTAATTAATTTTAATTAACTGCATGAACCACACATGGTTGAGGGTCATTATATTATCATAAATGAACTAGTTTTTATTTATATAAAGACTGCTTAATGTATTATTATATAAATACGTATAATAATATGAAATATTATGATATATAAATTATATTTAACTTCTATATGTCATTAAAATTATTATAAATTTGAATTGAGCATATGAAGTATAAAGATAGATTTATATTGAAAAAAGATTGAAAATTATAATGTGACCTCAACTCATGTGTGACTACCCCCTGAATTTAAGCATATTAATGAGGGGAGGAAAAGAAACTAACTAGGATTCCTTAAGTAGCGGCGAGCGAAACAGGAAAAGCTCAACACATAGTCTTAAACCGTAAAGGTGTACAGATATGCTGTGTATGAAAGAGCCTACTATCTTATAAATATTATAATAAGTTCAAGTCCATCTTGAATGCGGCCATTTACCCATAGAGGGTGCCAGGCCCGTACAACTATTATATATTATAAGAAGGTTTCTTTTTTGAGTCGTGTTGCTTGATAGTGCAGCACAAAGTGGGTGATAAACTCCATCTAAAGCTAAATATAACTATGAGACCGATAGCAAACAAGTACCGTGAGGGAAAGTTGAAAAGGACTCTGAATAGAGAGTTAAATAGTACGTGAAACCGCTTAGGGGTTAAGCCCGTTGAACCCGAATATCTGAAAGGGGAAATTCAATGTTAGAATTATTTTTATAATAATCTCTAATATGCACTTTTCCCTTGAAGACGTTGCGATCCATTAATAATTTGACATAAGAATAGACGTTATATGTTTGTAAAAGTTATGATATTTTATTGTAAATTTTTTTG
>CAWWDJ010000301.1:22500-37500 GCA_963942525.1 Ptychoptera contaminata | reverse complement strand
GAAGTATGCGACTATTAAGTATGCGACTATTAAGTATGAGACTTTTTCCAAATGTTGCCACGGGGATAACTTATACAAACTAGCTAACACCGCGACATGTCACCAATTCAATACACTAGACGACATTCTCCCATGAGGGATTGCGGAAGGATTGCGGAAGTATGCGACTATTAAGTATGCGACTATTAAGTATGAGACTTTTTCCAAATGTTGCCACGGGGATAACTTATACAAACTAGCTAACACCGCGACATGTCACCAATTCAATACACTAGACGACATTCTCCCATGAGGATGGGAGGATTGCGGAAGTATGCGACTATTAAGTATGCGACTATTAAGTATGAGACTTTTTCCAAATGTTGCCACGGGGATAACTTATACAAACTAGCTAACACCGCGACATGTCACCAATTCAATACACTAGACGACATTCTCCCATGAGGGATTGCGGAAGGATTGCGGAAGTATGCGACTATTAAGTATGCGACTATTAAGTATGAGACTTTTTCCAAATGTTGCCACGGGGATAACTTATACAAACTAGCTAACACCGCGACATGTCACCAATTCAATACACTAGACGACATTCTCCCATGAGGGATTGCGGAAGGATTGCGGAAGTATGCGACTATTAAGTATGCGACTATTAAGTATGAGACTTTTTCCAAATGTTGCCACGGGGATAACTTATACAAACTAGCTAACACCGCGACATGTCACCAATTCAATACACTAGACGACATTCTCCCATGAGGGATTGCGGAAGGATTGCGGAAGTATGCGACTATTAAGTATGCGACTATTAAGTATGAGACTTTTTCCAAATGTTGCCACGGGGATAACTTATACAAACTAGCTAACACCGCGACATGTCACCAATTCAATACACTAGACGACATTCTCCCATGAGGGATTGCGGAAGGATTGCGGAAGTATGCGACTATTAAGTATGCGACTATTAAGTATGAGACTTTTTCCAAATGTTGCCACGGGGATAACTTATACAAACTAGCTAACACCGCGACATGTCACCAATTCAATACACTAGACGACATTCTCCCATGAGGGATTGCGGAAGGATTGCGGAAGTATGCGACTATTAAGTATGCGACTATTAAGTATGAGACTTTTTCCAAATGTTGCCACGGGGATAACTTATACAAACTAGCTAACACCGCGACATGTCACCAATTCAATACACTAGACGACATTCTCCCATGAGGGATTGCGGAAGGATTGCGGAAGTATGCGACTATTAAGTATGCGACTATTAAGTATGAGACTTTTTCCAAATGTTGCCACGGGGATAACTTATACAAACTAGCTAACACCGCGACATGTCACCAATTCAATACACTAGACGACATTCTCCCATGAGGGATTGCGGAAGGATTGCGGAAGTATGCGACTATTAAGTATGCGACTATTAAGTATGAGACTTTTTCCAAATGTTGCCACGGGGATAACTTATACAAACTAGCTAACACCGCGACATGTCACCAATTCAATACACTAGACGACATTCTCCCATGAGGGATTGCGGAAGGATTGCGGAAGTATGCGACTATTAAGTATGCGACTATTAAGTATGAGACTTTTTCCAAATGTTGCCACGGGGATAACTTATACAAACTAGCTAACACCGCGACATGTCACCAATTCAATACACTAGACGACATTCTCCCATGAGGGATTGCGGAAGGATTGCGGAAGTATGCGACTATTAAGTATGCGACTATTAAGTATGAGACTTTTTCCAAATGTTGCCACGGGGATAACTTATACAAACTAGCTAACACCGCGACATGTCACCAATTCAATACACTAGACGACATTCTCCCATGAGGGATTGCGGAAGGATTGCGGAAGTATGCGACTATTAAGTATGCGACTATTAAGTATGAGACTTTTTCCAAATGTTGCCACGGGGATAACTTATACAAACTAGCTAACACCGCGACATGTCACCAATTCAATACACTAGACGACATTCTCCCATGAGGGATTGCGGAAGGATTGCGGAAGTATGCGACTATTAAGTATGCGACTATTAAGTATGAGACTTTTTCCAAATGTTGCCACGGGGATAACTTATACAAACTAGCTAACACCGCGACATGTCACCAATTCAATACACTAGACGACATTCTCCCATGAGGGATTGCGGAAGGATTGCGGAAGTATGCGACTATTAAGTATGCGACTATTAAGTATGAGACTTTTTCCAAATGTTGCCACGGGGATAACTTATACAAACTAGCTAACACCGCGACATGTCACCAATTCAATACACTAGACGACATTCTCCCATGAGGGATTGCGGAAGGATTGCGGAAGTATGCGACTATTAAGTATGCGACTATTAAGTATGAGACTTTTTCCAAATGTTGCCACGGGGATAACTTATACAAACTAGCTAACACCGCGACATGTCACCAATTCAATACACTAGACGACATTCTCCCATGAGGGATTGCGGAAGGATTGCGGAAGTATGCGACTATTAAGTATGCGACTATTAAGTATGAGACTTTTTCCAAATGTTGCCACGGGGATAACTTATACAAACTAGCTAACACCGCGACATGTCACCAATTCAATACACTAGACGACATTCTCCCATGAGGGATTGCGGAAGGATTGCGGAAGTATGCGACTATTAAGTATGCGACTATTAAGTATGAGACTTTTTCCAAATGTTGCCACGGGGATAACTTATACAAACTAGCTAACACCGCGACATGTCACCAATTCAATACACTAGACGACATTCTCCCATGAGGGATTGCGGAAGGATTGCGGAAGTATGCGACTATTAAGTATGCGACTATTAAGTATGAGACTTTTTCCAAATGTTGCCACGGGGATAACTTATACAAACTAGCTAACACCGCGACATGTCACCAATTCAATACACTAGACGACATTCTCCCATGAGGGATTGCGGAAGGATTGCGGAAGTATGCGACTATTAAGTATGCGACTATTAAGTATGAGACTTTTTCCAAATGTTGCCACGGGGATAACTTATACAAACTAGCTAACACCGCGACATGTCACCAATTCAATACACTAGACGACATTCTCCCATGAGGGATTGCGGAAGGATTGCGGAAGTATGCGACTATTAAGTATGCGACTATTAAGTATGAGACTTTTTCCAAATGTTGCCACGGGGATAACTTATACAAACTAGCTAACACCGCGACATGTCACCAATTCAATACACTAGACGACATTCTCCCATGAGGGATTGCGGAAGGATTGCGGAAGTATGCGACTATTAAGTATGCGACTATTAAGTATGAGACTTTTTCCAAATGTTGCCACGGGGATAACTTATACAAACTAGCTAACACCGCGACATGTCACCAATTCAATACACTAGACGACATTCTCCCATGAGGGATTGCGGAAGGATTGCGGAAGTATGCGACTATTAAGTATGCGACTATTAAGTATGAGACTTTTTCCAAATGTTGCCACGGGGATAACTTATACAAACTAGCTAACACCGCGACATGTCACCAATTCAATACACTAGACGACATTCTCCCATGAGGGATTGCGGAAGGATTGCGGAAGTATGCGACTATTAAGTATGCGACTATTAAGTATGAGACTTTTTCCAAATGTTGCCACGGGGATAACTTATACAAACTAGCTAACACCGCGACATGTCACCAATTCAATACACTAGACGACATTCTCCCATGAGGGATTGCGGAAGGATTGCGGAAGTATGCGACTATTAAGTATGCGACTATTAAGTATGAGACTTTTTCCAAATGTTGCCACGGGGATAACTTATACAAACTAGCTAACACCGCGACATGTCACCAATTCAATACACTAGACGACATTCTCCCATGAGGGATTGCGGAAGGATTGCGGAAGTATGCGACTATTAAGTATGCGACTATTAAGTATGAGACTTTTTCCAAATGTTGCCACGGGGATAACTTATACAAACTAGCTAACACCGCGACATGTCACCAATTCAATACACTAGACGACATTCTCCCATGAGGGATTGCGGAAGGATTGCGGAAGTATGCGACTATTAAGTATGCGACTATTAAGTATGAGACTTTTTCCAAATGTTGCCACGGGGATAACTTATACAAACTAGCTAACACCGCGACATGTCACCAATTCAATACACTAGACGACATTCTCCCATGAGGGATTGCGGAAGGATTGCGGAAGTATGCGACTATTAAGTATGCGACTATTAAGTATGAGACTTTTTCCAAATGTTGCCACGGGGATAACTTATACAAACTAGCTAACACCGCGACATGTCACCAATTCAATACACTAGACGACATTCTCCCATGAGGGATTGCGGAAGGATTGCGGAAGTATGCGACTATTAAGTATGCGACTATTAAGTATGAGACTTTTTCCAAATGTTGCCACGGGGATAACTTATACAAACTAGCTAACACCGCGACATGTCACCAATTCAATACACTAGACGACATTCTCCCATGAGGGATTGCGGAAGGATTGCGGAAGTATGCGACTATTAAGTATGCGACTATTAAGTATGAGACTTTTTCCAAATGTTGCCACGGGGATAACTTATACAAACTAGCTAACACCGCGACATGTCACCAATTCAATACACTAGACGACATTCTCCCATGAGGGATTGCGGAAGGATTGCGGAAGTATGCGACTATTAAGTATGCGACTATTAAGTATGAGACTTTTTCCAAATGTTGCCACGGGGATAACTTATACAAACTAGCTAACACCGCGACATGTCACCAATTCAATACACTAGACGACATTCTCCCATGAGGGATTGCGGAAGGATTGCGGAAGTATGCGACTATTAAGTATGCGACTATTAAGTATGAGACTTTTTCCAAATGTTGCCACGGGGATAACTTATACAAACTAGCTAACACCGCGACATGTCACCAATTCAATACACTAGACGACATTCTCCCATGAGGGATTGCGGAAGGATTGCGGAAGTATGCGACTATTAAGTATGCGACTATTAAGTATGAGACTTTTTCCAAATGTTGCCACGGGGATAACTTATACAAACTAGCTAACACCGCGACATGTCACCAATTCAATACACTAGACGACATTCTCCCATGAGGGATTGCGGAAGGATTGCGGAAGTATGCGACTATTAAGTATGCGACTATTAAGTATGAGACTTTTTCCAAATGTTGCCACGGGGATAACTTATACAAACTAGCTAACACCGCGACATGTCACCAATTCAATACACTAGACGACATTCTCCCATGAGGGATTGCGGAAGGATTGCGGAAGTATGCGACTATTAAGTATGCGACTATTAAGTATGAGACTTTTTCCAAATGTTGCCACGGGGATAACTTATACAAACTAGCTAACACCGCGACATGTCACCAATTCAATACACTAGACGACATTCTCCCATGAGGGATTGCGGAAGGATTGCGGAAGTATGCGACTATTAAGTATGCGACTATTAAGTATGAGACTTTTTCCAAATGTTGCCACGGGGATAACTTATACAAACTAGCTAACACCGCGACATGTCACCAATTCAATACACTAGACGACATTCTCCCATGAGGGATTGCGGAAGGATTGCGGAAGTATGCGACTATTAAGTATGCGACTATTAAGTATGAGACTTTTTCCAAATGTTGCCACGGGGATAACTTATACAAACTAGCTAACACCGCGACATGTCACCAATTCAATACACTAGACGACATTCTCCCATGAGGGATTGCGGAAGGATTGCGGAAGTATGCGACTATTAAGTATGCGACTATTAAGTATGAGACTTTTTCCAAATGTTGCCACGGGGATAACTTATACAAACTAGCTAACACCGCGACATGTCACCAATTCAATACACTAGACGACATTCTCCCATGAGGGATTGCGGAAGGATTGCGGAAGTATGCGACTATTAAGTATGCGACTATTAAGTATGAGACTTTTTCCAAATGTTGCCACGGGGATAACTTATACAAACTAGCTAACACCGCGACATGTCACCAATTCAATACACTAGACGACATTCTCCCATGAGGGATTGCGGAAGGATTGCGGAAGTATGCGACTATTAAGTATGCGACTATTAAGTATGAGACTTTTTCCAAATGTTGCCACGGGGATAACTTATACAAACTAGCTAACACCGCGACATGTCACCAATTCAATACACTAGACGACATTCTCCCATGAGGGATTGCGGAAGGATTGCGGAAGTATGCGACTATTAAGTATGAGACTATTAAGTATTCTCCCATGAGGGATTGCGGAAGGATTGCCATAGTGATAGTATATAGTTATAAGTAATATAAGTATGATATATTTTTCCCATAGCGAATTGCCATAGTGATAGTATATAGTTATAAGTAATATAAGTATGATATATTTTTCCCATAGCGAATTGCCATAGTGATAGTATATAGTTATAAGTAATATAAGTATGATATATTTTTCCCATAACAATATATATTCCCATATTATTAAATAAATGATTTAAATATAATTGCCTATAATATATTTAAAATATATATTTAAAATATATATTAATACATTATTATTATATATATATATATATATATATAAGATATATTATTATTATTTTATAAGAAATCCATAATTTTTTATGCAATTAATTTTAAGTTTTCTGCAATAAAAGTAAATCATATTTTAAATATATTATTAATTAATTATCCATTGAAAAGAAATCTTTATTAATGATAATAGTAAATGACAAATGGTGGTGGGTGGGCGATTATAACAAATATTGACAAACATTTTATTATTATTTGAATAGAAATTAATATTTATTTATTATTATTATTACTATTATTATAATTGTTATTAATATTATTATTAATAATATTATTATTAATATTATTATTATTATTATAAGTATTGTTATTATTATTATTATTATTAAATAAATTGTTTAAATATAATTGCCCTATATATTTAAAATATATGTTAATATATAAACAACACATATGGTGTGGCGTGTCATGCGGGTTGCATAACGTCAGGCGTATTATGAGGCAACCCATATGGTGTGGTGTGTTCTAATTATTATTATTAGAAGTATTTTTATTATTATTATTATTATTTTGATGATATTGTCCCTCTAAGAATAGCAAATCTGCGTAACACCATGGGCGGTTCGTTTTGGTGCCGCATTTTTTCAGCATGATTTATTTAAAAATTTATTATTATTTATTATAAAATTATTATTATTATGACTATTATTACTAAGGGATAACTTTTATATGAAGTGATATGTTTAATTGCGATGTGTGCACTGTGTATGGTAAGTATAAGCACTATTATGAAGACTCTACATATCAGCAACGGCCACACCATGTTAAAAGCACCGGTTCCCGTCCGATCACCGAAGTTAAGCAACATTGGGCGCGGTCAGTACTTAGATGGGTGACCGCTTGGGAACACCGCGTGTCGTTGTTTTTTTTTAAAGTCAATTGGACATGGTTAGATATGGTTGCGTATGCCGCATGATGATGGGTTGCAGATTACTTATGTTAATATATATACGTTATTTTATGATGGAAATTATAGGAAACGATGGAAATGCAAATTGTGATGCTTCTCGATATGTTGGTCGGTGTCGAATTATATTCAACGTTATTATGGTATAAAGATATTATATTATTATGTTTAGTCACGTGTGGTGCAAATAAGAAGTTTTTTTGAGTTAGGAACATCATGAGGAGTGCTCTGGTCCCAACCAGATACAAAATCCCAAGTTTGGAGTGTCAGGGAGAATTTTTGATTTTCCGGACCCCTTGGACATCTGGAGGTATTTGGCACCAGAGGGGCTTCTCGCCATGCTACACAGACCCTGTACACCAAATTTGAGCTTCCTAGGACAATCCTGAATTTTCCGGACGCCCCCGGAAATTTGGACTTCATTGGCAACTCGCCATGCCATGTAGATCACCTGTACCGAGTTTTGGCTCTCTAGCCCAATTTTGAAATTTTCCGGACCCCTCCGGAACTTAGGACCTCGGGAACCCCCCCAAAGCTCTTGGCATGTCTCCCTGACCCTATATACCAAATTTCAATCTTCTAGGCCTATTATTTAAAATTTCGGCCCCCACGGGCCCCCTGGACCCCGGCCGACATCGGGGACCACCTCGGTATGCTTAGAACACCTCCATGTACCTATATACCGAATTTCAACCTCCTAGGCCTATTATTTAAATTTTCGGCCCCCACGGGCCCCCACGGGCCCCCCGGACCCCGGCCGACATCGGGGACCACCTCGGTATGCTTAGAACACCTCCATGTACCTATATACCGAATTTCAACCTCCTAGGCCTATTATTTAAATTTTCGGCCCCCACGGGCCCCCACGGGCCCCCCGGACCCCGGCCGACATCGGGGACCACCTCGGTATGCTTAGAACACCTCCATGTACCTATATACCGAATTTCAACATCCTAGGCCTATTATTTAAATTTTCGGCCCCCACGGGCCCCCACGGGCCCCCCGGACCCCGGCCGACATCGGGGACCACCTCGGTATGCTTAGAACACCTCCATGTACCTATATACCGAATTTCAACCTCCTAGGCCTATTATTTAAATTTTCGGCCCCCACGGGCCCCCACGGGCCCCCTGGACCCCGGCCGACATCGGGGACCACCTCGGTATGCTTAGAACACCTCCATGTACCTATATACCGAATTTCAACCTCCTAGGCCTATTTTTCAAATTTTTGGACCCCACCATGTATATATATCTACTAAAGTATAGACACCAGGCCTCCTTAGTGTGTTTTTATATGAAAAGTGTGCATTTTCTAACCCTGCTAGACCACTTTCCTTATATAAGTTTTTATTCTGGTTAGAGAAAGGAGAGTAAAGACCGAGTATGATATACCATCATACTATCATCAAGCCAAGACCGATAACCTATTGGCTTGATATATGATATATAGTATACCTACTTGGTAGGTCTATTGTATATCATAGTAGGTATAGTCATCGACTATGAGGGCAAGTCGATTGACTATGAAGGCAAGTCGATTGACTATGCTAGTAGGTATATGGACCGATGATATGAGGTCTATAGTACCATGATATATGAAGGCAAGTCGATTGACTATGCTAGTAGGTATATGGACCGATGATATGAGGTCTATAGTATATGAAGGCAAGTCGATTGACTATGAAGGCAAGTCGATTGACTATGAAGGCAAGTCGATTGACTATGCTAGTAGGTATATGGACCGATGATATGAGGTCTATAGTACCATGATATATGAAGGCAAGTCGACTGACTATGCTAGTAGGTATATGGACCGATGATATGAGGTCTATAGTACCATGATATATGAAGGCAAGTCGACTGACTATGCTAGTAGGTATATGGACCGATGATATGAGGTCTATAGTATATGAAGGCAAGTCGATTGACTATGAAGGCAAGTCGATTGACTATGAAGGCAAGTCGATTGACTATGCTAGTAGGTATATGGACCGATGATATGAGGTCTATAGTACCATGATATATGAAGGCAAGTCGACTGACTATGCTAGTAGGTATATGGACCGATGATATGAGGTCTATAGTATATGAAGGCAAGTCGATTGACTATGAAGGCAAGTCGATTGACTATGCTAGTAGGTATATGGACCGATGATATGAGGTCTATAGTATATGAAGGCAAGTCGATTGACTATGCTAGTAGGTATATGGACCGATGATATGAGGTCTATAGTATATGAAGGCAAGTCGATTGACTATGAAGGCAAGTCGATTGACTATGCTAGTAGGTATATGGACCGATGATATGAGGTCTATAGTACCATGATATATGAAGGCAAGTCGATTGACTTTGAAGGCAAGTCGATTGACTATGCTAGTAGGTATATGGACCGATGATATGAGGTCTATAGTACCATGATATATGAAGGCAAGTCGATTGACTATGCTAGTAGGTATATGGACCGATGATATGAGGTCTATAGTATATGAAGGCAAGTCGATTGACTATGCTAGTAGGTATATGGACCGATGATATGAGGTCTATAGTATATGAAGGCAAGTCGATTGACTATGAAGGCAAGTCGATTGACTATGCTAGTAGGTATATGGACCGATGATATGAGGTCTATAGTATATGAAGGCAAGTCGATTGACTATGAAGGCAAGTCGATTGACTATGCTAGTAGGTATATGGACCGATGATATGAGGTCTATAGTATATGAAGGCAAGTCGATTGACTATGCTAGTAGGTATATGGACCGATGATATGAGGTCTATAGTATATGAAGGCAAGTCGATTGACTATGAAGGCAAGTCGATTGACTATGCTAGTAGGTATATGGACCGATGATATGAGGTCTATAGTATATGAAGGCAAGTCGATTGACTATGAAGGCAAGTCGATTGACTATGCTAGTAGGTATATGGACCGATGATATGAGGTCTATAGTACCATGATATATGAAGGCAAGTCGACTGACTATGCTAGTAGGTATATGGACCGATGATATGAGGTCTATAGTATATGAAGGCAAGTCGATTGACTATGAAGGCAAGTCGATTGACTATGCTAGTAGGTATATGGACCGATGATATGAGGTCTATAGTATATGAAGGCAAGTCGATTGACTATGCTAGTAGGTATATGGACCGATGATATGAGGTCTATAGTATATGAAGGCAAGTCGATTGACTATGAAGGCAAGTCGATTGACTATGCTAGTAGGTATATGGACCGATGATATGAGGTCTATAGTATATGAAGGCAAGTCGATTGACTATGAAGGCAAGTCGATTGACTATGCTAGTAGGTATATGGACCGATGATATGAGGTCTATAGTATATGAAGGCAAGTCGATTGACTATGAAGGCAAGTCGATTGACTATGCTAGTAGGTATATGGACCGATGATATGAGGTCTATAGTACCATGATATATGAAGGCAAGTCGACTGACTATGCTAGTAGGTATATGGACCGATGATATGAGGTCTATAGTACCATGATATATGAAGGCAAGTCGACTGACTATGCTAGTAGGTATATGGACCGATGATATGAGGTCTATAGTATATGAAGGCAAGTCGATTGACTATGAAGGCAAGTCGACTGACTATGCTAGTAGGTATATGGACCGATGATATGAGGTCTATAGTATATGAAGGCAAGTCGATTGACTATGAAGGCAAGTCGATTGACTATGCTAGTAGGTATATGGACCGATGATATGAGGTCTATAGTACCATGATATATGAAGGCAAGTCGACTGACTATGCTAGTAGGTATATGGACCGATGATATGAGGTCTATAGTATATGAAGGCAAGTCGATTGACTATGAAGGCAAGTCGACTGACTATGCTAGTAGGTATATGGACCGATGATATGAGGTCTATAGTATATGAAGGCAAGTCGATTGACTATGAAGGCAAGTCGATTGACTATGCTAGTAGGTATATGGACCGATGATATGAGGTCTATAGTATATGAAGGCAAGTCGATTGACTATGCTAGTAGGTATATGGACCGATGATATGAGGTCTATAGTATATGAAGGCAAGTCGATTGACTATGAAGGCAAGTCGATTGACTATGCTAGTAGGTATATGGACCGATGATATGAGGTCTATAGTATATGAAGGCAAGTCGATTGACTATGAAGGCAAGTCGATTGACTATGCTAGTAGGTATATGGACCGATGATATGAGGTCTATAGTATATGAAGGCAAGTCGATTGACTATGAAGGCAAGTCGATTGACTATGCTAGTAGGTATATGGACCGATGATATGAGGTCTATAGTACCATGATATATGAAGGCAAGTCGACTGACTATGCTAGTAGGTATATGGACCGATGATATGAGGTCTATAGTATATGAAGGCAAGTCGATTGACTATGAAGGCAAGTCGATTGACTATGCTAGTAGGTATATGGACCGATGATATGAGGTCTATAGTATATGAAGGCAAGTCGATTGACTATGCTAGTAGGTATATGGACCGATGATATGAGGTCTATAGTATATGAAGGCAAGTCGATTGACTATGAAGGCAAGTCGATTGACTATGCTAGTAGGTATATGGACCGATGATATGAGGTCTATAGTACCATGATATATGAAGGCAAGTCGACTGACTATGCTAGTAGGTATATGGACCGATGATATGAGGTCTATAGTATATGAAGGCAAGTCGATTGACTATGAAGGCAAGTCGATTGACTATGCTAGTAGGTATATGGACCGATGATATGAGGTCTATAGTATATGAAGGCAAGTCGATTGACTATGCTAGTAGGTATATGGACCGATGATATGAGGTCTATAGTACCATGATATATGAAGGCAAGTCGATTGACTATGCTAGTAGGTATATGGACCGATGATATGAGGTCTATAGTACCATGATATATGAAGGCAAGTCGATTGACTATGCTAGTAGGTATATGGACCGATGATATGAGGTCTATAGTACCATGATATATGAAGGCAAGTCGACTGACTATGCTAGTAGGTATATGGACCGATGATATGAGGTCTATAGTACCATGATATATGAAGGCAAGTCGACTGACTATGCTAGTAGGTATATGGACCGATGATATGAGGTCTATAGTATATGAAGGCAAGTCGATTGACTATGAAGGCAAGTCGATTGACTATGCTAGTAGGTATATGGACCGATGATATGAGGTCTATAGTATATGAAGGCAAGTCGATTGACTATGCTAGTAGGTATATGGACCGATGATATGAGGTCTATAGTACCATGATATATGAAGGCAAGTCGATTGACTATGAAGGCAAGTCGATTAACTATGGTAGTCAACCATTCGAGGTCTGATGCCGATGGGTAGGTATATATACCTACTAAAGTATAGACACCAGGCCTCCTTAGTGTGTTTTTATATGAAAAGTGTGCATTTTCTAACCCTGCGAGGCCACTTTCCTTATATAAGTTTTTTAATTTTAATAGTAAGAAGAGGTATAGATGATAAGGTCTATACTTCGATATATAGCTTTGATTCGTCTACCATACGAAAGTAATGGTAGTAAGAACTTGTGTATCGTGATAAATAATAAATATAATATATAAATAATATATAAATATAATAAATATAGCCTAAGGTATATATGTATATACACCATATTGATATTAGCTGTTTGCGTATTGATTGGTAAAATATATGGAAATACCTTGGCATATAGTAAATAAATATACTCAAATATATAATATTGAGGTTAAATGTAAAAATACTATTCTGGTTGATCCTGCCAGTAGTTATATGCTTGTCTCAAAGATTAAGCCATGCATGTCTAAGTACAAGCTAAATTAAAGTGAAACCGCAAAAGGCTCATTATATCAGTTATGGTTTAATAGATTATCTAAATTTACTTGGATAACTGTGGTAATTCTAGAGCTAATACATGCAATAAAACACGAAACCTTACGGACGTGTGCTTTTATTAGATTGAAACCAATCGATCAGTTTACTGGTCGCTTGTTTTACATGAATCTGGATAACTTTGCTGATCGTATGGCCATTGTGCCGACGACATATCTTTCAAATGTCTGCCCTATCAACTATTGATGGTAATGTAGAGGACTACCATGGTTGCAACGGGTAACGGGGAATCAGGGTTCGATTCCGGAGAGGGAGCCCGAGAAACGGCTACCACATCTAAGGAAGGCAGCAGGCGCGTAAATTACCCACTCCCGGCACGGGGAGGTAGTGACGAAAAATAACAATACAGGACTCATATCCGAGGCCCTGTAATTGGAATGAGTACACTTTAAATCCTTTAACAAGGAACAATTGGAGGGCAAGTCTGGTGCCAGCAGCCGCGGTAACTCCAGCTCCAATAGCGTATATTAAAGTTGTTGCGGTTAAAACGTTCGTAGTTGAACTTGTGTTTAGCACGAGTAGTACCCCGCGTAGTCGGTGTTGTACATCACTCCGTTGCTTAAACGTATTGCCGGTTGGTTGGTTAACGATGCACTAGCTTTTTGTTACATTCGTGTAGCAAAGAATTATCTGTATCGCCCATCCATTTAAGTAATTTCCTAATTCCTGGTTATTACTTTAAATCCATGAACAGTGCTCTTAATCGAGTGCTGCCGTGGACCGGTTCTATTACTTTGAACAAATTAAAGTGCTTAAAGCAGGCTTTATGCCTAAATATTTAGTGCATGGGATAATGAAATAAGGTCTCTGTTCTATTTTGTAATTTGGTTTTTAGACCAAGAGGCAATGATTAATAGAAGCTGTTGGGGGCATTAGTATTACTACGATAGAGGTGAAATTCTTGGACCGTAGTAAGACTAACTATTGCGAAAGCATTTGCCAAAGATGTTTTCATTAATCAAGAACGAAAGTTAGAGGTTCGAAGGCGATCAGATACCGCCCTAGTTCTAACCATAAACAATGCCAGCCAGCAATTGGATGTAGCTACTTAATATGGTTCATCCAATAACTTTCGGGAAACCAAAGCTTTTGGGCTCCGGGGGAAGTATGGTTGCAAAGCTGAAACTTAAAGGAATTGACGGAAGGGCACCACCAGGAGTGGAGCCTGCGGCTTAATTTGACTCAACACGGGAAAACTTACCAGGTCCGAACATAAATGAGTAAGACAGATTGATAGCTCTTTCTCGAATATATGGGTGGTGGTGCATGGCCGTTCTTAGTTCGTGGAGTGATTTGTCTGGTTAATTCCGATAACGAACGAGACTCAAATATATTAAATAGATGCTGGCAGGAGTATAGCGCTGAAGCATTGCATACTGATTCATTTATACTTGTATTTATGTATTATGCTATGTGATGTGGAGTTATACCTGTTGGTTTGTCTTGATATATGTGAATAATCTAATGGTTAATTATATAAGGAGAGACACTTAGCTTCTTAAGTGGACAAATTGTGTCTAGCAATAATGAGATTGAGCAATAACAGGTCTGTGATGCCCTTAGATGTTCT
>CAWWDJ010000301.1:0-15000 GCA_963942525.1 Ptychoptera contaminata | reverse complement strand
TTCTCCCATGAGGGATTGCGGAAGGATTGCGGAAGTATGCGACTATTAAGTATGCGACTATTAAGTATGAGACTTTTTCCAAATGTTGCCACGGGGATAACTTATACAAACTAGCTAACACCGCGACATGTCACCAATTCAATACACTAGACGACATTCTCCCATGAGGGATTGCGGAAGGATTGCGGAAGTATGCGACTATTAAGTATGCGACTATTAAGTATGAGACTTTTTCCAAATGTTGCCACGGGGATAACTTATACAAACTAGCTAACACCGCGACATGTCACCAATTCAATACACTAGACGACATTCTCCCATGAGGGATTGCGGAAGGATTGCGGAAGTATGCGACTATTAAGTATGCGACTATTAAGTATGAGACTTTTTCCAAATGTTGCCACGGGGATAACTTATACAAACTAGCTAACATCGCGACATGTCACCAATTCAATACACTAGACGACATTCTCCCATGAGGGATTGCGGAAGGATTGCGGAAGTATGCGACTATTAAGTATGCGACTATTAAGTATGAGACTTTTTCCAAATGTTGCCACGGGGATAACTTATACAAACTAGCTAACACCGCGACATGTCACCAATTCAATACACTAGACGACATTCTCCCATGAGGGATTGCGGAAGGATTGCGGAAGTATGCGACTATTAAGTATGCGACTATTAAGTATGAGACTTTTTCCAAATGTTGCCACGGGGATAACTTATACAAACTAGCTAACACCGCGACATGTCACCAATTCAATACACTAGACGACATTCTCCCATGAGGGATTGCGGAAGTATGCGACTATTAAGTATGCGACTATTAAGTATGAGACTTTTTCCAAATGTTGCCACGGGGATAACTTATACAAACTAGCTAACACCGCGACATGTCACCAATTCAATACACTAGACGACATTCTCCCATGAGGGATTGCGGAAGGATTGCGGAAGTATGCGACTATTAAGTATGCGACTATTAAGTATGAGACTTTTTCCAAATGTTGCCACGGGGATAACTTATACAAACTAGCTAACACCGCGACATGTCACCAATTCAATACACTAGACGACATTCTCCCATGAGGGATTGCGGAAGGATTGCGGAAGTATGCGACTATTAAGTATGCGACTATTAAGTATGAGACTTTTTCCAAATGTTGCCACGGGGATAACTTATACAAACTAGCTAACACCGCGACATGTCACCAATTCAATACACTAGACGACATTCTCCCATGAGGGATTGCGGAAGGATTGCGGAAGTATGCGACTATTAAGTATGCGACTATTAAGTATGAGACTTTTTCCAAATGTTGCCACGGGGATAACTTATACAAACTAGCTAACACCGCGACATGTCACCAATTCAATACACTAGACGACATTCTCCCATGAGGGATTGCGGAAGGATTGCGGAAGTATGCGACTATTAAGTATGCGACTATTAAGTATGAGACTTTTTCCAAATGTTGCCACGGGGATAACTTATACAAACTAGCTAACATCGCGACATGTCACCAATTCAATACACTAGACGACATTCTCCCATGAGGGATTGCGGAAGGATTGCGGAAGTATGCGACTATTAAGTATGCGACTATTAAGTATGAGACTTTTTCCAAATGTTGCCACGGGGATAACTTATACAAACTAGCTAACACCGCGACATGTCACCAATTCAATACACTAGACGACATTCTCCCATGAGGGATTGCGGAAGGATTGCGGAAGTATGCGACTATTAAGTATGCGACTATTAAGTATGAGACTTTTTCCAAATGTTGCCACGGGGATAACTTATACAAACTAGCTAACACCGCGACATGTCACCAATTCAATACACTAGACGACATTCTCCCATGAGGGATTGCGGAAGGATTGCGGAAGTATGCGACTATTAAGTATGCGACTATTAAGTATGAGACTTTTTCCAAATGTTGCCACGGGGATAACTTATACAAACTAGCTAACACCGCGACATGTCACCAATTCAATACACTAGACGACATTCTCCCATGAGGGATTGCGGAAGGATTGCGGAAGTATGCGACTATTAAGTATGCGACTATTAAGTATGAGACTTTTTCCAAATGTTGCCACGGGGATAACTTATACAAACTAGCTAACACCGCGACATGTCACCAATTCAAGACACTAGACGACATTCTCCCATGAGGGATTGCGGAAGGATTGCGGAAGTATGCGACTATTAAGTATGCGACTATTAAGTATGAGACTTTTTCCAAATGTTGCCACGGGGATAACTTATACAAACTAGCTAACACCGCGACATGTCACCAATTCAATACACTAGACGACATTCTCCCATGAGGGATTGCGGAAGGATTGCGGAAGTATGCGACTATTAAGTATGCGACTATTAAGTATGAGACTTTTTCCAAATGTTGCCACGGGGATAACTTATACAAACTAGCTAACACCGCGACATGTCACCAATTCAATACACTAGACGACATTCTCCCATGAGGGATTGCGGAAGTATGCGACTATTAAGTATGCGACTATTAAGTATGAGACTTTTTCCAAATGTTGCCACGGGGATAACTTATACAAACTAGCTAACACCGCGACATGTCACCAATTCAATACACTAGACGACATTCTCCCATGAGGGATTGCGGAAGGATTGCGGAAGTATGCGACTATTAAGTATGCGACTATTAAGTATGAGACTTTTTCCAAATGTTGCCACGGGGATAACTTATACAAACTAGCTAACACCGCGACATGTCACCAATTCAATACACTAGACGACATTCTCCCATGAGGGATTGCGGAAGGATTGCGGAAGTATGCGACTATTAAGTATGCGACTATTAAGTATGAGACTTTTTCCAAATGTTGCCACGGGGATAACTTATACAAACTAGCTAACACCGCGACATGTCACCAATTCAATACACTAGACGACATTCTCCCATGAGGGATTGCGGAAGGATTGCGGAAGTATGCGACTATTAAGTATGCGACTATTAAGTATGAGACTTTTTCCAAATGTTGCCACGGGGATAACTTATACAAACTAGCTAACACCGCGACATGTCACCAATTCAATACACTAGACGACATTCTCCCATGAGGGATTGCGGAAGGATTGCGGAAGTATGCGACTATTAAGTATGCGACTATTAAGTATGAGACTTTTTCCAAATGTTGCCACGGGGATAACTTATACAAACTAGCTAACATCGCGACATGTCACCAATTCAATACACTAGACGACATTCTCCCATGAGGGATTGCGGAAGGATTGCGGAAGTATGCGACTATTAAGTATGCGACTATTAAGTATGAGACTTTTTCCAAATGTTGCCACGGGGATAACTTATACAAACTAGCTAACACCGCGACATGTCACCAATTCAATACACTAGACGACATTCTCCCATGAGGGATTGCGGAAGGATTGCGGAAGTATGCGACTATTAAGTATGCGACTATTAAGTATGCGACTATTAAGTATGCGACTATTAAGTATGAGACTTTTTCCAAATGTTGCCACGGGGATAACTTATACAAACTAGCTAACACCGCGACATGTCACCAATTCAATACACTAGACGACATTCTCCCATGAGGGATTGCGGAAGTATGCGACTATTAAGTATGCGACTATTAAGTATGAGACTTTTTCCAAATGTTGCCACGGGGATAACTTATACAAACTAGCTAACACCGCGACATGTCACCAATTCAATACACTAGACGACATTCTCCCATGAGGGATTGCGGAAGGATTGCGGAAGTATGCGACTATTAAGTATGCGACTATTAAGTATGCGACTATTAAGTATGAGACTTTTTCCAAATGTTGCCACGGGGATAACTTATACAAACTAGCTAACACCGCGACATGTCACCAATTCAATACACTAGACGACATTCTCCCATGAGGGATTGCGGAAGGATTGCGGAAGTATGCGACTATTAAGTATGAGACTTTTTCCAAATGTTGCCACGGGGATAACTTATACAAACTAGCTAACACCGCGACATGTCACCAATTCAATACACTAGACGACATTCTCCCATGAGGGATTGCGGAAGGATTGCGGAAGTATGCGACTATTAAGTATGCGACTATTAAGTATGAGACTTTTTCCAAATGTTGCCACGGGGATAACTTATACAAACTAGCTAACACCGCGACATGTCACCAATTCAATACACTAGACGACATTCTCCCATGAGGGATTGCGGAAGGATTGCGGAAGTATGCGACTATTAAGTATGCGACTATTAAGTATGAGACTTTTTCCAAATGTTGCCACGGGGATAACTTATACAAACTAGCTAACACCGCGACATGTCACCAATTCAATACACTAGACGACATTCTCCCATGAGGGATTGCGGAAGGATTGCGGAAGTATGCGACTATTAAGTATGCGACTATTAAGTATGCGACTATTAAGTATGAGACTTTTTCCAAATGTTGCCACGGGGATAACTTATACAAACTAGCTAACACCGCGACATGTCACCAATTCAATACACTAGACGACATTCTCCCATGAGGGATTGCGGAAGGATTGCGGAAGTATGCGACTATTAAGTATGCGACTATTAAGTATGAGACTTTTTCCAAATGTTGCCACGGGGATAACTTATACAAACTAGCTAACACCGCGACATGTCACCAATTCAATACACTAGACGACATTCTCCCATGAGGGATTGCGGAAGGATTGCGGAAGTATGCGACTATTAAGTATGCGACTATTAAGTATGAGACTTTTTCCAAATGTTGCCACGGGGATAACTTATACAAACTAGCTAACACCGCGACATGTCACCAATTCAATACACTAGACGACATTCTCCCATGAGGGATTGCGGAAGGATTGCGGAAGTATGCGACTATTAAGTATGCGACTATTAAGTATGAGACTTTTTCCAAATGTTGCCACGGGGATAACTTATACAAACTAGCTAACACCGCGACATGTCACCAATTCAATACACTAGACGACATTCTCCCATGAGGGATTGCGGAAGGATTGCGGAAGTATGCGACTATTAAGTATGCGACTATTAAGTATGAGACTTTTTCCAAATGTTGCCACGGGGATAACTTATACAAACTAGCTAACACCGCGACATGTCACCAATTCAATACACTAGACGACATTCTCCCATGAGGGATTGCGGAAGGATTGCGGAAGTATGCGACTATTAAGTATGCGACTATTAAGTATGCGACTATTAAGTATGAGACTTTTTCCAAATGTTGCCACGGGGATAACTTATACAAACTAGCTAACACCGCGACATGTCACCAATTCAATACACTAGACGACATTCTCCCATGAGGGATTGCGGAAGGATTGCGGAAGTATGCGACTATTAAGTATGCGACTATTAAGTATGAGACTTTTTCCAAATGTTGCCACGGGGATAACTTATACAAACTAGCTAACACCGCGACATGTCACCAATTCAATACACTAGACGACATTCTCCCATGAGGGATTGCGGAAGGATTGCGGAAGTATGCGACTATTAAGTATGCGACTATTAAGTATGAGACTTTTTCCAAATGTTGCCACGGGGATAACTTATACAAACTAGCTAACACCGCGACATGTCACCAATTCAATACACTAGACGACATTCTCCCATGAGGGATTGCGGAAGGATTGCGGAAGTATGCGACTATTAAGTATGCGACTATTAAGTATGAGACTTTTTCCAAATGTTGCCACGGGGATAACTTATACAAACTAGCTAACACCGCGACATGTCACCAATTCAATACACTAGACGACATTCTCCCATGAGGGATTGCGGAAGGATTGCGGAAGTATGCGACTATTAAGTATGCGACTATTAAGTATGAGACTTTTTCCAAATGTTGCCACGGGGATAACTTATACAAACTAGCTAACACCGCGACATGTCACCAATTCAATACACTAGACGACATTCTCCCATGAGGGATTGCGGAAGGATTGCGGAAGTATGCGACTATTAAGTATGCGACTATTAAGTATGAGACTTTTTCCAAATGTTGCCACGGGGATAACTTATACAAACTAGCTAACACCGCGACATGTCACCAATTCAATACACTAGACGACATTCTCCCATGAGGGATTGCGGAAGGATTGCGGAAGTATGCGACTATTAAGTATGCGACTATTAAGTATGAGACTTTTTCCAAATGTTGCCACGGGGATAACTTATACAAACTAGCTAACACCGCGACATGTCACCAATTCAATACACTAGACGACATTCTCCCATGAGGGATTGCGGAAGGATTGCGGAAGTATGCGACTATTAAGTATGCGACTATTAAGTATGAGACTTTTTCCAAATGTTGCCACGGGGATAACTTATACAAACTAGCTAACACCGCGACATGTCACCAATTCAATACACTAGACGACATTCTCCCATGAGGGATTGCGGAAGGATTGCGGAAGTATGCGACTATTAAGTATGCGACTATTAAGTATGAGACTTTTTCCAAATGTTGCCACGGGGATAACTTATACAAACTAGCTAACACCGCGACATGTCACCAATTCAATACACTAGACGACATTCTCCCATGAGGGATTGCGGAAGTATGCGACTATTAAGTATGCGACTATTAAGTATGAGACTTTTTCCAAATGTTGCCACGGGGATAACTTATACAAACTAGCTAACACCGCGACATGTCACCAATTCAATACACTAGACGACATTCTCCCATGAGGGATTGCGGAAGGATTGCGGAAGTATGCGACTATTAAGTATGCGACTATTAAGTATGAGACTTTTTCCAAATGTTGCCACGGGGATAACTTATACAAACTAGCTAACACCGCGACATGTCACCAATTCAATACACTAGACGACATTCTCCCATGAGGGATTGCGGAAGGATTGCGGAAGTATGCGACTATTAAGTATGCGACTATTAAGTATGAGACTTTTTCCAAATGTTGCCACGGGGATAACTTATACAAACTAGCTAACACCGCGACATGTCACCAATTCAATACACTAGACGACATTCTCCCATGAGGGATTGCGGAAGGATTGCGGAAGTATGCGACTATTAAGTATGCGACTATTAAGTATGAGACTTTTTCCAAATGTTGCCACGGGGATAACTTATACAAACTAGCTAACACCGCGACATGTCACCAATTCAATACACTAGACGACATTCTCCCATGAGGGATTGCGGAAGGATTGCGGAAGTATGCGACTATTAAGTATGCGACTATTAAGTATGAGACTTTTTCCAAATGTTGCCACGGGGATAACTTATACAAACTAGCTAACACCGCGACATGTCACCAATTCAATACACTAGACGACATTCTCCCATGAGGGATTGCGGAAGTATGCGACTATTAAGTATGCGACTATTAAGTATGAGACTTTTTCCAAATGTTGCCACGGGGATAACTTATACAAACTAGCTAACACCGCGACATGTCACCAATTCAATACACTAGACGACATTCTCCCATGAGGGATTGCGGAAGGATTGCGGAAGTATGCGACTATTAAGTATGCGACTATTAAGTATGCGACTATTAAGTATGAGACTTTTTCCAAATGTTGCCACGGGGATAACTTATACAAACTAGCTAACACCGCGACATGTCACCAATTCAATACACTAGACGACATTCTCCCATGAGGGATTGCGGAAGGATTGCGGAAGTATGCGACTATTAAGTATGAGACTTTTTCCAAATGTTGCCACGGGGATAACTTATACAAACTAGCTAACACCGCGACATGTCACCAATTCAATACACTAGACGACATTCTCCCATGAGGGATTGCGGAAGGATTGCGGAAGTATGCGACTATTAAGTATGCGACTATTAAGTATGAGACTTTTTCCAAATGTTGCCACGGGGATAACTTATACAAACTAGCTAACACCGCGACATGTCACCAATTCAATACACTAGACGACATTCTCCCATGAGGGATTGCGGAAGGATTGCGGAAGTATGCGACTATTAAGTATGCGACTATTAAGTATGAGACTTTTTCCAAATGTTGCCACGGGGATAACTTATACAAACTAGCTAACACCGCGACATGTCACCAATTCAATACACTAGACGACATTCTCCCATGAGGGATTGCGGAAGGATTGCGGAAGTATGCGACTATTAAGTATGCGACTATTAAGTATGAGACTTTTTCCAAATGTTGCCACGGGGATAACTTATACAAACTAGCTAACACCGCGACATGTCACCAATTCAATACACTAGACGACATTCTCCCATGAGGGATTGCGGAAGGATTGCGGAAGTATGCGACTATTAAGTATGCGACTATTAAGTATGAGACTTTTTCCAAATGTTGCCACGGGGATAACTTATACAAACTAGCTAACACCGCGACATGTCACCAATTCAATACACTAGACGACATTCTCCCATGAGGGATTGCGGAAGGATTGCGGAAGTATGCGACTATTAAGTATGCGACTATTAAGTATGAGACTTTTTCCAAATGTTGCCACGGGGATAACTTATACAAACTAGCTAACACCGCGACATGTCACCAATTCAATACACTAGACGACATTCTCCCATGAGGGATTGCGGAAGGATTGCGGAAGTATGCGACTATTAAGTATGCGACTATTAAGTATGAGACTTTTTCCAAATGTTGCCACGGGGATAACTTATACAAACTAGCTAACACCGCGACATGTCACCAATTCAATACACTAGACGACATTCTCCCATGAGGGATTGCGGAAGGATTGCGGAAGTATGCGACTATTAAGTATGCGACTATTAAGTATGAGACTTTTTCCAAATGTTGCCACGGGGATAACTTATACAAACTAGCTAACACCGCGACATGTCACCAATTCAAGACACTAGACGACATTCTCCCATGAGGGATTGCGGAAGGATTGCGGAAGTATGCGACTATTAAGTATGCGACTATTAAGTATGAGACTTTTTCCAAATGTTGCCACGGGGATAACTTATACAAACTAGCTAACACCGCGACATGTCACCAATTCAATACACTAGACGACATTCTCCCATGAGGGATTGCGGAAGGATTGCGGAAGTATGCGACTATTAAGTATGCGACTATTAAGTATGAGACTTTTTCCAAATGTTGCCACGGGGATAACTTATACAAACTAGCTAACACCGCGACATGTCACCAATTCAATACACTAGACGACATTCTCCCATGAGGGATTGCGGAAGTATGCGACTATTAAGTATGCGACTATTAAGTATGAGACTTTTTCCAAATGTTGCCACGGGGATAACTTATACAAACTAGCTAACACCGCGACATGTCACCAATTCAATACACTAGACGACATTCTCCCATGAGGGATTGCGGAAGGATTGCGGAAGTATGCGACTATTAAGTATGCGACTATTAAGTATGAGACTTTTTCCAAATGTTGCCACGGGGATAACTTATACAAACTAGCTAACACCGCGACATGTCACCAATTCAATACACTAGACGACATTCTCCCATGAGGGATTGCGGAAGGATTGCGGAAGTATGCGACTATTAAGTATGCGACTATTAAGTATGAGACTTTTTCCAAATGTTGCCACGGGGATAACTTATACAAACTAGCTAACACCGCGACATGTCACCAATTCAATACACTAGACGACATTCTCCCATGAGGGATTGCGGAAGGATTGCGGAAGTATGCGACTATTAAGTATGCGACTATTAAGTATGAGACTTTTTCCAAATGTTGCCACGGGGATAACTTATACAAACTAGCTAACACCGCGACATGTCACCAATTCAATACACTAGACGACATTCTCCCATGAGGGATTGCGGAAGGATTGCGGAAGTATGCGACTATTAAGTATGCGACTATTAAGTATGAGACTTTTTCCAAATGTTGCCACGGGGATAACTTATACAAACTAGCTAACACCGCGACATGTCACCAATTCAATACACTAGACGACATTCTCCCATGAGGGATTGCGGAAGGATTGCGGAAGTATGCGACTATTAAGTATGCGACTATTAAGTATGCGACTATTAAGTATGAGACTTTTTCCAAATGTTGCCACGGGGATAACTTATACAAACTAGCTAACACCGCGACATGTCACCAATTCAATACACTAGACGACATTCTCCCATGAGGGATTGCGGAAGGATTGCGGAAGTATGCGACTATTAAGTATGCGACTATTAAGTATGAGACTTTTTCCAAATGTTGCCACGGGGATAACTTATACAAACTAGCTAACACCGCGACATGTCACCAATTCAATACACTAGACGACATTCTCCCATGAGGGATTGCGGAAGGATTGCGGAAGTATGCGACTATTAAGTATGCGACTATTAAGTATGAGACTTTTTCCAAATGTTGCCACGGGGATAACTTATACAAACTAGCTAACACCGCGACATGTCACCAATTCAATACACTAGACGACATTCTCCCATGAGGGATTGCGGAAGGATTGCGGAAGTATGCGACTATTAAGTATGAGACTATTAAGTATTCTCCCATGAGGGATTGCGGAAGGATTGCCATAGTGATAGTATATAGTTATAAGTAATATAAGTATGATATATTTTTCCCATAGCGAATTGCCATAGTGATAGTATATAGTTATAAGTAATATAAGTATGATATATTTTTCCCATAGCGAATTGCCATAGTGATAGTATATAGTTATAAGTAATATAAGTATGATATATTTTTCCCATAACAATATATATTCCCATATTATTAAATAAATGATTTAAATATAATTGCCTATAATATATTTAAAATATATATTTAAAATATATATTAATACATTATTATTATATATATATATATATATATAAGATATATTATTATTATTTTATAAGAAATCCATAATTTTTTATGCAATTAATTTTAAGTTTTCTGCAATAAAAGTAAATCATATTTTAAATATATTATTAATTAATTATCCATTGAAAAGAAATCTTTATTAATGATAATAGTAAATGACAAATGGTGGTGGGTGGGCGATTATAACAAATATTGACAAACATTTTATTATTATTTGAATAGAAATTAATATTTATTTATTATTATTATTACTATTATTATAATTGTTATTAATATTATTATTAATAATATTATTATTAATATTATTATTATTATTATAAGTATTGTTATTATTATTATTATTATTAAATAAATTGTTTAAATATAATTGCCCTATATATTTAAAATATATGTTAATATATAAACAACACATATGGTGTGGCGTGTCATGCGGGTTGCATAACGTCAGGCGTATTATGAGGCAACCCATATGGTGTGGTGTGTTCTAATTATTATTATTAGAAGTATTTTTATTATTATTATTATTATTTTGATGATATTGTCCCTCTAAGAATAGCAAATCTGCGTAACACCATGGGCGGTTCGTTTTGGTGCCGCATTTTTTCAGCATGATTTATTTAAAAATTTATTATTATTTATTATAAAATTATTATTATTATGACTATTATTACTAAGGGATAACTTTTATATGAAGTGATATGTTTAATTGCGATGTGTGCACTGTGTATGGTAAGTATAAGCACTATTATGAAGACTCTACATATCAGCAACGGCCACACCATGTTAAAAGCACCGGTTCCCGTCCGATCACCGAAGTTAAGCAACATTGGGCGCGGTCAGTACTTAGATGGGTGACCGCTTGGGAACACCGCGTGTCGTTGTTTTTTTTTAAAGTCAATTGGACATGGTTAGATATGGTTGCGTATGCCGCATGATGATGGGTTGCAGATTACTTATGTTAATATATATACGTTATTTTATGATGGAAATTATAGGAAACGATGGAAATGCAAATTGTGATGCTTCTCGATATGTTGGTCGGTGTCGAATTATATTCAACGTTATTATGGTATAAAGATATTATATTATTATGTTTAGTCACGTGTGGTGCAAATAAGAAGTTTTTTTGAGTTAGGAACATCATGAGGAGTGCTCTGGTCCCAACCAGATACAAAATCCCAAGTTTGGAGTGTCAGGGAGAATTTTTGATTTTCCGGACCCCTTGGACATCTGGAGGTATTTGGCACCAGAGGGGCTTCTCGCCATGCTACACAGACCCTGTACACCAAATTTGAGCTTCCTAGGACAATCCTGAATTTTCCGGACGCCCCCGGAAATTTGGACTTCATTGGCAACTCGCCATGCCATGTAGATCACCTGTACCGAGTTTTGGCTCTCTAGCCCAATTTTGAAATTTTCCGGACCCCTCCGGAACTTAGGACCTCGGGAACCCCCCCAAAGCTCTTGGCATGTCTCCCTGACCCTATATACCAAATTTCAATCTTCTAGGCCTATTATTTAAAATTTCGGCCCCCACGGGCCCCCTGGACCCCGGCCGACATCGGGGACCACCTCGGTATGCTTAGAACACCTCCATGTACCTATATACCGAATTTCAACCTCCTAGGCCTATTATTTAAATTTTCGGCCCCCACGGGCCCCCACGGGCCCCCCGGACCCCGGCCGACATCGGGGACCACCTCGGTATGCTTAGAACACCTCCATGTACCTATATACCGAATTTCAACCTCCTAGGCCTATTATTTAAATTTTCGGCCCCCACGGGCCCCCACGGGCCCCCCGGACCCCGGCCGACATCGGGGACCACCTCGGTATGCTTAGAACACCTCCATGTACCTATATACCGAATTTCAACATCCTAGGCCTATTATTTAAATTTTCGGCCCCCACGGGCCCCCACGGGCCCCCCGGACCCCGGCCGACATCGGGGACCACCTCGGTATGCTTAGAACACCTCCATGTACCTATATACCGAATTTCAACCTCCTAGGCCTATTATTTAAATTTTCCGCACGGCCCCCACGGGCCCCCACGGACCCCCACGGGCCCCCTGGACCCCGGCCGACATCGGGGACCACCTCGGTATGCTTAGAACACCTCCATGTACCTATATACCGAATTTCAACCTCCTAGGCCTATTTTTCAAATTTTTGGACCCCACCATGTATATATATCTACTAAAGTATAGACACCAGGCCTCCTTAGTGTGTTTTTATATGAAAAGTGTGCATTTTCTAACCCTGCTAGACCACTTTCCTTATATAAGTTTTTATTCTGGTTAGAGAAAGGAGAGTAAAGACCGAGTATGATATACCATCATACTATCATCAAGCCAAGACCGATAACCTATTGGCTTGATATATGATATATAGTATACCTACTTGGTAGGTCTATTGTATATCATAGTAGGTATAGTCATCGACTATGAGGGCAAGTCGATTGACTATGAAGGCAAGTCGATTGACTATGCTAGTAGGTATATGGACCGATGATATGAGGTCTATAGTACCATGATATATGAAGGCAAGTCGACTGACTATGCTAGTAGGTATATGGACCGATGATATGAGGTCTATAGTATATGAAGGCAAGTCGATTGACTATGAAGGCAAGTCGACTGACTATGCTAGTAGGTATATGGACCGATGATATGAGGTCTATAGTATATGAAGGCAAGTCGATTGACTATGAAGGCAAGTCGATTGACTATGCTAGTAGGTATATGGACCGATGATATGAGGTCTATAGTATATGAAGGCAAGTCGATTGACTATGCTAGTAGGTATATGGACCGATGATATGAGGTCTATAGTATATGAAGGCAAGTCGATTGACTATGAAGGCAAGTCGATTGACTATGCTAGTAGGTATATGGACCGATGATATGAGGTCTATAGTATATGAAGGCAAGTCGATTGACTATGAAGGCAAGTCGATTGACTATGCTAGTAGGTATATGGACCGATGATATGAGGTCTATAGTATATGAAGGCAAGTCGATTGACTATGAAGGCAAGTCGATTGACTATGCTAGTAGGTATATGGACCGATGATATGAGGTCTATAGTACCATGATATATGAAGGCAAGTCGACTGACTATGCTAGTAGGTATATGGACCGATGATATGAGGTCTATAGTATATGAAGGCAAGTCGATTGACTATGAAGGCAAGTCGATTGACTATGCTAGTAGGTATATGGACCGATGATATGAGGTCTATAGTATATGAAGGCAAGTCGATTGACTATGCTAGTAGGTATATGGACCGATGATATGAGGTCTATAGTATATGAAGGCAAGTCGATTGACTATGAAGGCAAGTCGATTGACTATGCTAGTAGGTATATGGACCGATGATATGAGGTCTATAGTACCATGATATATGAAGGCAAGTCGACTGACTATGCTAGTAGGTATATGGACCGATGATATGAGGTCTATAGTATATGAAGGCAAGTCGATTGACTATGAAGGCAAGTCGATTGACTATGCTAGTAGGTATATGGACCGATGATATGAGGTCTATAGTATATGAAGGCAAGTCGATTGACTATGCTAGTAGGTATATGGACCGATGATATGAGGTCTATAGTATATGAAGGCAAGTCGATTGACTATGCAGGCAAGTCGATTGACTATGCTAGTAGGTATATGGACCGATGATATGAGGTCTATAGTACCATGATATATGAAGGCAAGTCGATTGACTATGCTAGTAGGTATATGGACCGATGATATGAGGTCTATAGTACCATGATATATGAAGGCAAGTCGATTGACTATGCTAGTAGGTATATGGACCGATGATATGAGGTCTATAGTACCATGATATATGAAGGCAAGTCGATTGACTTTGAAGGCAAGTCGATTGACTATGCTAGTAGGTATATGGACCGATGATATGAGGTCTATAGTACCATGATATATGAAGGCAAGTCGATTGACTATGCTAGTAGGTATATGGACCGATGATATGAGGTCTATAGTATATGAAGGCAAGTCGATTGACTATGCTAGTAGGTATATGGACCGATGATATGAGGTCTATAGTATATGAAGGCAAGTCGATTGACTATGAAGGCAAGTCGATTGACTATGCTAGTAGGTATATGGACCGATGATATGAGG
>CAWWDJ010000300.1:0-29655 GCA_963942525.1 Ptychoptera contaminata | reverse complement strand
CGTTAAATAAATGACATATTTGACTGTTTTATGTACGATTTATCACTTATTACTTGTTTTGCTCAACTTTTACAGGGTAGTACTAAAAAAATATAAAATAGCAAACTCAAAATTTTCACGGTATTTTGCAAACGACTCCGAATTTCGTTAAATAAAAGACATATTTGGCTGTTTTATGTACGATTTATCACTTATTACTTGTTTTGCTCAACTTTTACAGGGTAGTACTAAAAAAATATAAAATAGCAAACTCAAAATTTTCGCGGTATTTTGCAAACGACTCTGAATTTCATTAAATAAATGACATATTTGGCTGTTTTATGTACTATTTATCACTTATTACTTGTTTTGTTTAACTTTTACAGAATAGTTCTCAAAAAATAATAAAAACTCAAAATTTTCACGGTATTTTGCAAACGACTCCGAATTTCGTTAAATAAATGACATATTTGGCTGTTTTATGTACGATTTATCACTTATTACTTGTTTTGCTCAACTTTTACAGGGTAGTACTAAAAAAATATAAAATAGCAAACTCAAAATTTTCACGGTATTTTGCAAACGACTCCGAATTTCGTTAAATAAATGACATATTTGGCTGTTTTATGTACGATTTATCACTTATTACTTGTTTTGCTCAACTTTTACAGGGTAGTACTAAAAAAATATAAAATAGCAAACTCAAAATTTTCACGGTATTTTGCAAACGACTCCGAATTTCGTTAAATAAATGACATATTTGGTTGTTTTATGTACGATTTATCACTTATTACTTGTTTTGCTCAACTTTTACAGGGTAGTACTAAAAAAATATAAAATAGCAAACTCAAAATTTTCGCGGTATTTTGCAAACGACTCCGAATTTCGTTAAATAAATGACATATTTGGCTGTTTTATGTACGATTTATCACTTATTTCTTGTTTTGCTCAACTTTTACAGAATAGTTCTCAAAAAATAATAAAAACTCATAATTTTCGCGGTATTTTGCAAACTACTCTGAATTCCGTTAAATAAATGACATATTTGGCTGTTTTATGTACGATTTATCACTTATTTCTTGTTTTGCTCAACTTTTACAGGGTAGTACTAAAAAAATATAAAATAGCAAACTCAAAATTTTCACGGTATTTTGCAAACTACTCTGAATTCCGTTAAATAAATCACATATTTGGCTGTTTTATGTACGATTTATCACTTATTACTTGTTTTGTTTAACTGTTACAGAATAGTTCTCAAAAATAATAAAAACTCAAAATTTTCGCGGTATTTTGCAAACTACTCTGAATTCCGTTAAATAAATGACATATTTGACTGTTTTATGTACGATTTATCACTTATTACTTGTTTTGCTCAACTTTTACAGGGTAGTACTAAAAAAATATAAAATAGAAAACTCAAAATTTTCACGGTATTTTGCAAACGACTCCGAATTTCGTTAAATAAATGACATATTTGGCTGTTTTATGTACGATTTATCACTTATTACTTGTTTTGCTCAACTTTTACAAGGTAGTACTAAAAAAATATAAAATAGCAAACTCAAAATTTTCGCGGTATTTTGCAAACGACTCCGAATTTCATTAAATAAATGACATATTTGGCTGTTTTATGTACGATTTATCACTTATTACTTGTTTTGTTTAACTTTTACAGAATAGTTCTCAAAAAATAATAAAAACTCATAATTTTTGCGGTATTTTGCAAACTACTCTGAATTCCGTTAAATAAATGACATATTTGGCTGTTTTATGTACGATTTATCACTTATTACTTGTTTTTCTCAACTTTTACAAGGTAGTACTAAAAAAATATAAAATAGCAAACTCAAAATTTTCGCGGTATTTTGCAAACGACTCCGAATTTCATTAAATAAATGACATATTTGGCTGTTTTATGTACGATTTATCACTTATTACTTGTTTTGCTCAACTTTTACAGGGTAGTACTAAAAAAATATAAAATAGCAAACTCAAAATTTTCGCGGTATTTTGCAAACTACTCCGAATTTCGTTAAATAAATGACATATTTGGCTGTTTTATGTACGATTTATCACTTATTACTTGTTTTGCTCAACTTTTACAAGGTAGTACTAAAAAAATATAAAATAGCAAACTCAAAATTTTCGCGGTATTTTGCAAACGACTCCGAATTTCATTAAATAAATGACATATTTGGCTGTTTTATGTACGATTTATCACTTATTACTTGTTTTGTTTAACTTTTACAGAATAGTTCTCAAAAAATAATAAAAACTCATAATTTTTGCGGTATTTTGCAAACTACTCTGAATTCCGTTAAATAAATGACATATTTGGCTGTTTTATGTACGATTTATCACTTATTACTTGTTTTTCTCAACTTTTACAGGGTAGTACTAAAAAAATATAAAATAGCAAACTCAAAATTTTCGCGGTATTTTGCAAACGACTCCGAATTTCATTAAATAAATGACATATTTGGCTGTTTTATGTACGATTTATCACTTATTACTTGTTTTGCTCAACTTTTACAGGGTAGTACTAAAAAAATATAAAATAGCAAACTCAAAATTTTCGCGGTATTTTGCAAACGACTCTGAATTTCATTAAATAAATGACATATTTGGCTGTTTTATGTACTATTTATCACTTATTACTTGTTTTGTTTAACTTTTACAGGGTAGTACTAAAAAAATATAAAATAGCAAACTCAAAATTTTCACGGTATTTTGCAAACCACTCCGAATTTCATTAAATAAATGACATATTTGGCTGTTTTATGTACGATTTATCACTTATTACTTGTTTTTCTCAACTTTTACAGGGTAGTACTAAAAAAATATAAATATCAAACTCAAAAATTTCGCGGTATTTTGCAAACGACTCCGAATTTCATTAAATAAATGACATATTTGGCTGTTTTATGTACAATTTATCACTTATTACTTGTTTTGCTCAACTTTTACAGGGTAGTACTAAAAAAATATAAAATAGCAAACTCAAAATTTTCGCGGTATTTTGCAAACGACTCTGAATTTCATTAAATAAATGACATATTTGGCTGTTTTATGTACTATTTATCACTTATTACTTGTTTTGTTTAACTTTTACAGGGTAGTACTCAAAAAATATAAAATAGCAAACTCAAAATTTTCACGGTATTTTGCAAACCACTCCGAATTTCGTTAAATAAATGACATATTTGGCTGTTTTATGTACGATTTATCACTTATTACTTGTTTTGCTCAACTTTTACAGGGTAGTACTAAAAAAATATAAAATAGCAAACTCAAAATTTTCACGGTATTTTGCAAACGACTCTGAATTTCATTAAATAAATGACATATTTGGCTGTTTTATGTACTATTTATCACTTATTACTTGTTTTGTTTAACTTTTACAGGGTAGTACTAAAAAAATATAAAATAGCAAACTCAAAATTTTCGCGGTATTTTGCAAACGACTCCGAATTTCATTAAATAAATGACATATTTGGCTGTTTTATGTACGATTTATCACTTATTACTTGTTTTGTTTAACTTTTACAGAATAGTTCTCAAAAAATAATAAAAACTCAAAATTTTCACGGTATTTTGCAAACGACTCCGAATTTCGTTAAATAAATGACATATTTGGCTGTTTTATGTACGATTTATCACTTATTACTTGTTTTGCTCAACTTTTACAGGGTAGTACTAAAAAAATATAAAATAGCAAACTCAAAATTTTCGCGGTATTTTGCAAACGACTCTGAATTTCATTAAATAAATGACATATTTGGCTGTTTTATGTACTATTTATCACTTATTACTTGTTTTGTTTAACTTTTACAGAATAGTTCTCAAAAAATAATAAAAACTCAAAATTTTCACGGTATTTTGCAAACGACTCCGAATTTCGTTAAATAAATGACATATTTGGCTGTTTTATATACGATTTATCACTTATTACTTGTTTTGCTCAACTTTTACAGGGTAGTACTAAAAAAATATAAAATAGCAAACTCAAAATTTTCACGGTATTTTGCAAACGACTCCGAATTTCGTTAAATAAATGACATATTTGGCTGTTTTATGTACGATTTATCACTTATTACTTGTTTTGCTCAACTTTTACAGGGTAGTACTAAAAAAATATAAAATAGCAAACTCAAAATTTTCGCGGTATTTTGCAAACGACTCTGAATTTCATTAAATAAATGACATATTTGGCTGTTTTATGTACTATTTATCACTTATTACTTGTTTTGTTTAACTTTTACAGGGTAGTACTCAAAAAATATAAAATAGCAAACTCAAAATTTTCACGGTATTTTGCAAACCACTCCGAATTTCGTTAAATAAATGACATATTTGGCTGTTTTATGTACGATTTATCACTTATTACTTGTTTTGTTTAACTTTTACAGAATAGTTCTCAAAAAATAATAAAAACTCATAATTTTCGCGGTATTTTGCAAACTACTCTGAATTCCGTTAAATAAATGACATATTTGGCTGTTTTATGTACGATTTATCACTTATTACTTGTTTTGTTTAACTTTTACTTCTGATTGTTTAACGTTTACTACTCAAAAAATAATAAAAACTCATAATTTTCGCGGTATTTTGCAAACTACTCTGAATTCCGTTAAATAAATGACATATTTGGCTGTTTTATGTACGATTTATCACTTATTTCTTGTTTTGCTCAACTTTTACAGGGTAGTACTAAAAAAATATAAAATAACAAACTCAAAATTTTCACGGTATTTTGCAAACGACTCCGAATTTCGTTAAATAAATGACATATTTGGCTGTTTTATGTACGATTTATCACTTATTACTTGTTTTGCTCAACTTTTACAGGGTAGTACTAAAAAAATATAAAATAGCAAACTCAAAATTTTCACGGTATTTTGCAAACGACTCCGAATTTCGTTAAATAAAAGACATATTTGGCTGTTTTATGTACGATTTATCACTTATTACTTGTTTTGCTCAACTTTTACAGGGTAGTACTAAAAAAATATAAAATAGCAAACTCAAAATTTTCGCGGTATTTTGCAAACGACTCTGAATTTCATTAAATAAATGACATATTTGGCTGTTTTATGTACTATTTATCACTTATTACTTGTTTTGTTTAACTTTTACAGAATAGTTCTCAAAAAATAATAAAAACTCAAAATTTTCACGGTATTTTGCAAACGACTCCGAATTTCGTTAAATAAATGACATATTTGGCTGTTTTATGTACGATTTATCACTTATTACTTGTTTTGCTCAACTTTTACAGGGTAGTACTAAAAAAATATAAAATAGCAAACTCAAAATTTTCACGGTATTTTGCAAACGACTCCGAATTTCGTTAAATAAATGACATATTTGGCTGTTTTATGTACGATTTATCACTTATTACTTGTTTTGCTCAACTTTTACAGGGTAGTACTAAAAAAATATAAAATAACAAACTCAAAATTTTCACGGTATTTTGCAAACGACTCCGAATTTCGTTAAATAAATGACATATTTGGTTGTTTTATGTACGATTTATCACTTATTACTTGTTTTGCTCAACTTTTACAGGGTAGTACTAAAAAAATATAAAATAGCAAACTCAAAATTTTCGCGGTATTTTGCAAACGACTCCGAATTTCGTTAAATAAATGACATATTTGGCTGTTTTATGTACGATTTATCACTTATTTCTTGTTTTGCTCAACTTTTACAGAATAGTTCTCAAAAAATAATAAAAACTCATAATTTTCGCGGTATTTTGCAAACTACTCTGAATTCCGTTAAATAAATGACATATTTGGCTGTTTTATGTACGATTTATCACTTATTTCTTGTTTTGCTCAACTTTTACAGGGTAGTACTAAAAAAATATAAAATAGCAAACTCAAAATTTTCACGGTATTTTGCAAACTACTCTGAATTCCGTTAAACAAATCACATATTTGGCTGTTTTATGTACGATTTATCACTTATTACTTGTTTTGTTTAACTGTTACAGAATAGTTCTCAAAAAATAATAAAAACTCAAAATTTTCGCGGTATTTTGCAAACTACTCTGAATTCCGTTAAATAAATGACATATTTGACTGTTTTATGTACGATTTATCACTTACTACTTGTTTTGCTCAACTTTTACAGGGTAGTACTAAAAAAATATAAAATAGCAAACTCAAAATTTTCACGGTATTTTGCAAACGACTCCGAATTTCGTTAAATAAATGACATATTTGGCTGTTTTATGTACGATTTATCACTTATTACTTGTTTTGCTCAACTTTTACAAGGTAGTACTAAAAAAATATAAAATAGCAAACTCAAAATTTTCGCGGTATTTTGCAAACGACTCCGAATTTCATTAAATAAATGACATATTTGGCTGTTTTATGTACGATTTATCACTTATTACTTGTTTTGTTTAACTTTTACAGAATAGTTCTCAAAAAATAGCAAACTCATAATTTTTGCGGTACTTTGCAAACTACTCTGAATTCCGTTAAATAAATGACATATTTGGCTGTTTTATGTACGATTTATCACTTATTACTTGTTTTTCTCAACTTTTACAGGGTAGTACTAAAAAAATATAAAATAGCAAACTCAAAATTTTCGCGGTATTTTGCAAACGACTCCGAATTTCATTAAATAAATGACATATTTGGCTGTTTTATGTACAATTTATCACTTATTACTTGTTTTGCTCAACTTTTACAGGGTAGTACTAAAAAAATATAAAATAGCAAACTCAAAATTTTCGCGGTATTTTGCAAACGACTCTGAATTTCATTAAATAAATGACATATTTGGCTGTTTTATGTACTATTAATCACTTATTACTTGTTTTGTTTAACTTTTACAGGGTAGTACTCAAAAAATATAAAATAGCAAACTCAAAATTTTCACGGTATTTTGCAAACCACTCCGAATTTCGTTAAATAAATGACATATTTGGCTGTTTTATGTACGATTTATCACTTATTACTTGTTTTGCTCAACTTTTACAGGGTAGTACTAAAAAAATATAAAATAGCAAACTCAAAATTTTCACGGTATTTTGCAAACGACTCTGAATTTCATTAAATAAATGACATATTTGGCTGTTTTATGTACTATTTATCACTTATTACTTGTTTTGTTTAACTTTTACAGGGTAGTACTAAAAAAATATAAAATAGCAAACTCAAAATTTTCGCGGTATTTTGCAAACGACTCCGAATTTCATTAAATAAATGACATATTTGGCTGTTTTATGTACGATTTATCACTTATTACTTGTTTTGTTTAACTTTTACAGAATAGTTCTCAAAAAATAATAAAATCTCAAAATTTTCACGGTATTTTGCAAACGACTCCGAATTTCGTTAAATAAATGACATATTTGGCTGTTTTATGTACGATTTATCACTTATTACTTGTTTTGCTCAACTTTTACAGGGTAGTACTAAAAAAATATAAAATAGCAAACTCAAAATTTTCGCGGTATTTTGCAAACGACTCTGAATTTCATTAAATAAATGACATATTTGGCTGTTTTATGTACTATTTATCACTTATTACTTGTTTTGTTTAACTTTTACAGAATAGTTCTCAAAAAATAATAAAAACTCAAAATTTTCACGGTATTTTGCAAACGACTCCGAATTTCGTTAAATAAATGACATATTTGGCTGTTTTATGTACGATTTATCACTTATTACTTGTTTTGCTCAACTTTTACAGGGTAGTACTAAAAAAATATAAAATAGCAAACTCAAAATTTTCACGGTATTTTGCAAACGACTCCGAATTTCGTTAAATAAATGACATATTTGGCTGTTTTATGTACGATTTATCACTTATTACTTGTTTTGCTCAACTTTTACAGGGTAGTACTAAAAAAATATAAAATAGCAAACTCAAAATTTTCGCGGTATTTTGCAAACGACTCTGAATTTCATTAAATAAATGACATATTTGGCTGTTTTATGTACTATTTATCACTTATTACTTGTTTTGTTTAACTTTTACAGGGTAGTACTCAAAAAATATAAAATAGCAAACTCAAAATTTTCACGGTATTTTGCAAACCACTCCGAATTTCGTTAAATAAATGACATATTTGGCTGTTTTATGTACGATTTATCACTTATTACTTGTTTTGTTTAACTTTTACAGAATAGTTCTCAAAAAATAATAAAAACTCATAATTTTCGCGGTATTTTGCAAACTACTCTGAATTCCGTTAAATAAATGACATATTTGGCTGTTTTATGTACGATTTATCACTTATTACTTGTTTTGTTTAACTTTTACTTCTGATTGTTTAACGTTTACTACTCAAAAAATAATAAAAACTCATAAGTTTCGCGGTATTTTGCAAACTACTCTGAATTCCGTTAAATAAATGACATATTTGGCTGTTTTATGTACGATTTATCACTTATTTCTTGTTTTGCTCAACTTTTACAGGGTAGTACTAAAAAAATATAAAATAGCAAACTCATAATTTTCGCGGTATTTTGCAAACTACTCTGAATTCCGTTAAATAAATGACATATTTGGCTGTTTTATGTACGATTTATCACTTATTTCTTGTTTTGTTTAACTTTTACAGGGTAGTACTAAAAAAATATAAAATAGCAAACTCAAAATTTTCGCGGTATTTTGCAAACGACTCCGAATTTCGTTAAATAAATGACATATTTGGCTGTTATATGTACGATTTATCACTTATTACTTGTTTTGTTTAACTTTTACTTCTGTTTGTTTAACGTTTACTTCTCAAAAAATAATAAAAACTCATAATTTTCGCGGTATTTTGCAAACTACTCTGAATTCCGTTAAATAAATGACATAATTGGCTGTTTTATGTACGATTTATCACTTATTTCTTGTTTTGCTCAAATTTTACAGGGTAGTACTAAAAAAATATAAAATAGCAAACTCAAAATTTTCACGGTATTTTGCAAACGACTCCGAATTTCGTTAAATAAATGTCATATTTGGCTGTTTTATGTACGATTTATCACTTATTTCTTGTTTTGCTCAACTTTTACAGGGTAGTACTCAAAAAATATAAATAGCAAACTCAAAATTTTCACGGTATTTTGCAAACCACTCCGAATTTCGTTAAATAAATGACATATTTGGCTGTTTTATGTACGATTTATCACTTATTACTTGTTTTGCTCAACTTTTACAGGGTAGTACTAAAAAAATATAAAATAGCAAACTCAAAATTTTCACGGTATTTTGCAAACGACTCTGAATTTCATTAAATAAATGACATATTTGGCTGTTTTATGTACTATTTATCACTTATTACTTGTTTTGCTCAACTTTTACAGAATAGTTCTCAAAAAATAATAAAAACTCAAAATTTTCGCGGTATTTTGCAAACGACTCCGAATTTCATTAAATAAATGACATATTTGGCTGTTTTATGTACGATTTATCACTTATTACTTGTTTTGCTCAACTTTTACAGGGTAGTACTAAAAAAATATAAAATAGCAAACTCAAAATTTTCACGGTATTTTGCAAACGACTCCGAATTTCGTTAAATAAATGACATATTTGGCTGTTTTATGTACGATTTATCACTTATTACTTGTTTTGCTCAACTTTTACAAGGTAGTACTAAAAAAATATAAAATAGCAAACTCAAAATTTTCGCGGTATTTTGCAAACGACTCCGAATTTCATTAAATAAATGACATATTTGGCTGTTTTATGTACGATTTATCACTTATTACTTGTTTTGTTTAACTTTTACAGAATAGTTCTCAAAAAATAATAAAAACTCATAATTTTTGCGGTATTTTGCAAACTACTCTGAATTCCGTTAAATAAATGACATATTTGGCTGTTTTATGTACGATTTATCACTTATTACTTGTTTTTCTCAACTTTTACAGGGTAGTACTAAAAAAATATAAAATAGCAAACTCAAAATTTTCGCGGTATTTTGCAAACGACTCCGAATTTCATTAAATAAATGACATATTTGGCTGTTTTATGTACGATTTATCACTTATTACTTGTTTTGCTCAACTTTTACAGGGTAGTACTAAAAAAATATAAAATAGCAAACTCAAAATTTTCGCGGTATTTTGCAAACGACTCTGAATTTCATTAAATAAATGACATATTTGGCTGTTTTATGTACTATTTATCACTTATTACTTGTTTTGTTTAACTTTTACAGGGTAGTACTCAAAAAATATAAAATAGCAAACTCAAAATTTTCACGGTATTTTGCAAACCACTCCGAATTTCATTAAATAAATGACATATTTGGCTGTTTTATGTACGATTTATCACTTATTACTTGTTTTTCTCAACTTTTACAGGGTAGTACTAAAAAAATATAAATAGCAAACTCAAAATTTTCGCGGTATTTTGCAAACGACTCCGAATTTCATTAAATAAATGACATATTTGGCTGTTTTATGTACAATTTATCACTTATTACTTGTTTTGCTCAACTTTTACAGGGTAGTACTAAAAAAATATAAAATAGCAAACTCAAAATTTTCGCGGTATTTTGCAAACGACTCTGAATTTCATTAAATAAATGACATATTTGGCTGTTTTATGTACTATTTATCACTTATTACTTGTTTTGTTTAACTTTTACAGGGTAGTACTCAAAAAATATAAAATAGCAAACTCAAAATGTTCACGGTATTTTGCAAACCACTCCGAATTCCGTTAAATAAATGACATATTTGGCTGTTTTATGTACGATTTATCACTTATTACTTGTTTTGCTCAACTTTTACAGGGTAGTACTAAAAAAATATAAAATAGCAAACTCAAAATTTTCACGGTATTTTGCAAACGACTCTGAATTTCATTAAATAAATGACATATTTGGCTGTTTTATGTACTATTTATCACTTATTACTTGTTTTGTTTAACTTTTACAGGGTAGTACTAAAAAAATATAAAATAGCAAACTCAAAATTTTCGCGGTATTTTGCAAACGACTCCGAATTTCATTAAATAAATGACATATTTGGCTGTTTTATGTACGATTTATCACTTATTACTTGTTTTGTTTAACTTTTACAGAATAGTTCTCAAAAAATAATAAAAACTCAAAATTTTCACGGTATTTTGCAAACGACTCCGAATTTCGTTAAATAAATGACATATTTGGCTGTTTTATGTACGATTTATCACTTATTACTTGTTTTGCTCAACTTTTACAGGGTAGTACTAAAAAAATATAAAATAGCAAACTCAAAATTTTCGCGGTATTTTGCAAACGACTCTGAATTTCATTAAATAAATGACATATTTGGCTGTTTTATGTACTATTTATCACTTATTACTTGTTTTGTTTAACTTTTACAGAATAGTTCTCAAAAAATAATAAAAACTCAAAATTTTCACGGTATTTTGCAAACGACTCCGAATTTCGTTAAATAAATGACATATTTGGCTGTTTTATGTACGATTTATCACTTATTACTTGTTTTGCTCAACTTTTACAGGGTAGTACTAAAAAAATATAAAATAGCAAACTCAAAATTTTCACGGTATTTTGCAAACGACTCCGAATTTCGTTAAATAAATGACATATTTGGCTGTTTTATTTACGATTTATCACTTATTACTTGTTTTGCTCAACTTTTACAGGGTAGTACTAAAAAAATATAAAATAGCAAACTCAAAATTTTCGCGGTATTTTGCAAACGACTCTGAATTTCATTAAATAAATGACATATTTGGCTGTTTTATGTACTATTTATCACTTATTACTTGTTTTGTTTAACTTTTACAGGGTAGTACTCAAAAAATATAAAATAGCAAACTCAAAATTTTCACGGTATTTTGCAAACCACTCCGAATTTCGTTAAATAAATGACATATTTGGCTGTTTTATGTACGATTTATCACTTATTACTTGTTTTGTTTAACTTTTACAGGGTAGTACTAAAAAAATATAAAATAGCAAACTCAAAATTTTCACGGTATTTTGCAAACGACTCCGAATTTCGTTAAATAAATGACATATTTGGCTGTTTTATGTACGATTTATCACTTATTACTTGTTTTGCTCAACTTTTACAGGGTAGTACTAAAAAAATATAAAATAGCAAACTCAAAATTTTCACGGTATTTTGCAAACGACTCCGAATTTCGTTAAATAAATGACATATTTGGCTGTTTTATGTACGATTTATCACTTATTACTTATTTTGCTCAACTTTTACAGGGTAGTACTAAAAAAATATAAAATAGCAAACTCAAAATTTTCACGGTATTTTGCAAACGACTCCGAATTTCGTTAAATAAATGACATATTTGGCTGTTTTATTTACGATTTATCACTTATTACTTGTTTTGCTCAACTTTTACAGGGTAGTACTAAAAAAATATAAAATAGCAAACTCAAAATTTTCGCGGTATTTTGCAAACGACTCTGAATTTCATTAAATAAATGACATATTTGGCTGTTTTATGTACTATTTATCACTTATTACTTGTTTTGTTTAACTTTTACAGGGTAGTACTCAAAAAATATAAAATAGCAAACTCAAAATTTTCACGGTATTTTGCAAACCACTCTGAATTTCGTTAAATAAATGACATATTTGGCTGTTTTATGTACGATTTATCACTTATTACTTGTTTTGTTTAACTTTTACAGAATAGTTCTCAAAAAATAATAAAAACTCATAATTTTCGCGGTATTTTGCAAACTACTCTGAATTCCGTTAAATAAATGACATATTTGGCTGTTTTATGTACGATTTATCACTTATTACTTGTTTTGTTTAACTTTTACTTCTGATTGTTTAACGTTTACTACTCAAAAAATAATAAAAACTCATAATTTTCGCGGTATTTTGCAAACTACTCTGAATTCCGTTAAATAAATGACATATTTGGCTGTTTTATGTACGATTTATCACTTATTTCTTGTTTTGCTCAACTTTTACAGGGTAGTACTAAAAAAATATAAAATAGCAAACTCAAAATTTTCACGGTATTTTGCAAACGACTCCGAATTTCGTTAAATAAATGACATATTTGGCTGTTTTATGTACGATTTATCACTTATTACTTGTTTTGCTCAACTTTTACAGGGTAGTACTAAAAAAATATAAAATAGCAAACTCAAAATTTTCACGGTATTTTGCAAACGACTCCGAATTTCGTTAAATAAAAGACATATTTGGCTGTTTTATGTACGATTTATCACTTATTACTTGTTTTTCTCAACTTTTACAGGGTAGTACTAAAAAAATATAAATAGCAAACTCAAAATTTTCGCGGTATTTTGCAAACGACTCCGAATTTCATTAAATAAATGACATATTTGGCTGTTTTATGTACAATTTATCACTTATTACTTGTTTTGCTCAACTTTTACAGGGTAGTACTAAAAAAATATAAATAGCAAACTCAAAATTTTCACGGTATTTTGCAAACGACTCTGAATTTCATTAAATAAATGACATATTTGGCTGTTTTATGTACTATTTATCACTTATTACTTGTTTTGTTTAACTTTTACAGGGTAGTACTAAAAAAATATAAAATAGCAAACTCAAAATTTTCACGGTATTTTGCAAACGACTCCGAATTTCGTTAAATAAAAGACATATTTGGCTGTTTTATGTACGATTTATCACTTATTACTTGTTTTGCTCAACTTTTACAGGGTAGTACTAAAAAAATATAAAATAGCAAACTCAAAATTTTCACGGTATTTTGCAAACGACTCCGAATTTCATTAAATAAATGACATATTTGGCTGTTTTATGTACTATTTATCACTTATTACTTGTTTTGTTTAACTTTTACAGGGTAGTACTCAAAAAATATAAAATAGCAAACTCAAAATGTTCACGGTATTTTGCAAACCACTCCGAATTTCGTTAAATAAATGACATATTTGGCTGTTTTATGTACGATTTATCACTTATTACTTGTTTTGCTCAACTTTTACAGGGTAGTACTAAAAAAATATAAAATAGCAAACTCAAAATTTTCACGGTATTTTGCAAACGACTCTGAATTTCATTAAATAAATGACATATTTGGCTGTTTTATGTACTATTTATCACTTATTACTTGTTTTGTTTAACTTTTACAGGGTAGTACTAAAAAAATATAAAATAGCAAACTCAAAATTTTCGCGGTATTTTGCAAACGACTCCGAATTTCATTAAATAAATGACATATTTGGCTGTTTTATGTACGATTTATCACTTATTACTTGTTTTGTTTAACTTTTACAGAATAGTTCTCAAAAAATAATAAAAACTCAAAATTTTCACGGTATTTTGCAAACGACTCCGAATTTCGTTAAATAAATGACATATTTGGCTGTTTTATGTACGATTTATCACTTATTACTTGTTTTGCTCAACTTTTACAGGGTAGTACTAAAAAAATATAAAATAGCAAACTCAAAATTTTCGCGGTATTTTGCAAACGACTCTGAATTTCATTAAATAAATGACATATTTGGCTGTTTTATGTACTATTTATCACTTATTACTTGTTTTGTTTAACTTTTACAGAATAGTTCTCAAAAAATAATAAAAACTCAAAATTTTCACGGTATTTTGCAAACGACTCCGAATTTCGTTAAATAAATGACATATTTGGCTGTTTTATGTACGATTTATCACTTATTACTTGTTTTGCTCAACTTTTACAGGGTAGTACTAAAAAAATATAAAATAGCAAACTCAAAATTTTCACGGTATTTTGCAAACGACTCCGAATTTCGTTAAATAAATGACATATTTGGCTGTTTTATTTACGATTTATCACTTATTACTTGTTTTGCTCAACTTTTACAGGGTAGTACTAAAAAAATATAAAATAGCAAACTCAAAATTTTCGCGGTATTTTGCAAACGACTCTGAATTTCATTAAATAAATGACATATTTGGCTGTTTTATGTACTATTTATCACTTATTACTTGTTTTGTTTAACTTTTACAGGGTAGTACTCAAAAAATATAAAATAGCAAACTCAAAATTTTCACGGTATTTTGCAAACCACTCCGAATTTCGTTAAATAAATGACATATTTGGCTGTTTTATGTACGATTTATCACTTATTACTTGTTTTGTTTAACTTTTACAGGGTAGTACTAAAAAATATAAAATAGCAAACTCAAAATTTTCACGGAATTTTGCAAACGACTCCGAATTTCGTTAAATAAATGACATATTTGGCTGTTTTATGTACGATTTATCACTTATTACTTGTTTTGCTCAACTTTTACAGGGTAGTACTAAAAAAATATAAAATAGCAAACTCAAAATTTTCACGGTATTTTGCAAACGACTCCGAATTTCGTTAAATAAATGACATATTTGGCTGTTTTATGTACGATTTATCACTTATTACTTGTTTTGCTCAACTTTTACAGGGTAGTACTAAAAAAATATAAAATAGCAAACTCATAATTTTCACGGTATTTTGCAAACGACTCCGAATTTCGTTAAATAAATGACATATTTGGCTGTTTTATTTACGATTTATCACTTATTACTTGTTTTGCTCAACTTTTACAGGGTAGTACTAAAAAAATATAAAATAGCAAACTCAAAATTTTCGCGGTATTTTGCAAACGACTCTGAATTTCATTAAATAAATGACATATTTGGCTGTTTTATGTACTATTTATCACTTATTACTTGTTTTGTTTAACTTTTACAGGGTAGTACTCAAAAAATATAAAATAGCAAACTCAAAATTTTCACGGTATTTTGCAAACCACTCTGAATTTCGTTAAATAAATGACATATTTGGCTGTTTTATGTACGATTTATCACTTATTACTTGTTTTGTTTAACTTTTACAGAATAGTTCTCAAAAAATAATAAAAACTCATAATTTTCGCGGTATTTTGCAAACTACTCTGAATTCCGTTAAATAAATGACATATTTGGCTGTTTTATGTACGATTTATCACTTATTACTTGTTTTGTTTAACTTTTACTTCTGATTGTTTAACGTTTACTACTCAAAAAATAATAAAAACTCATAATTTTCGCGGTATTTTGCAAACTACTCTGAATTCCGTTAAATAAATGACATATTTGGCTGTTTTATGTACGATTTATCACTTATTTCTTGTTTTGCTCAACTTTTACAGGGTAGTACTAAAAAAATATAAAATAGCAAACTCAAAATTTTCACGGTATTTTGCAAACGACTCCGAATTTCGTTAAATAAATGACATATTTGGCTGTTTTATGTACGATTTATCACTTATTACTTGTTTTGCTCAACTTTTACAGGGTAGTACTAAAAAAATATAAAATAGCAAACTCAAAATTTTCACGGTATTTTGCAAACGACTCCGAATTTCGTTAAATAAAAGACATATTTGGCTGTTTTATGTACGATTTATCACTTATTACTTGTTTTGCTCAACTTTTACAGGGTAGTACTAAAAAAATATAAAATAGCAAACTCAAAATTTTCGCGGTATTTTGCAAACGACTCTGAATTTCATTAAATAAATGACATATTTGGCTGTTTTATGTACTATTTATCACTTATTACTTGTTTTGTTTAACTTTTACAGAATAGTTCTCAAAAAATAATAAAAACTCAAAATTTTCACGGTATTTTGCAAACGACTCCGAATTTCGTTAAATAAATGACATATTTGGCTGGTTTATGTACGATTTATCACTTATTACTTGTTTTGCTCAACTTTTACAGGGTAGTACTAAAAAAATATAAAATAGCAAACTCAAAATTTTCGCGGTATTTTGCAAACGACTCTGAATTTCATTAAATAAATGACATATTTGGCTGTTTTATGTACGATTTATCACTTATTACTTGTTTTTCTCAACTTTTACAGGGTAGTACTAAAAAAATATAAAATAGCAAACTCAAAATTTTCGCGGTATTTTGCAAACGACTCCGAATTTCATTAAATAAATGACATATTTGGCTGTTTTATGTACGATTTATCACTTATTACTTGTTTTGCTCAACTTTTACAGGGTAGTACTAAAAAAATATAAAATAGCAAACTCAAAATTTTCGCGGTATTTTGCAAACGACTCTGAATTTCATTAAATAAATGACATATTTGGCTGTTTTATGTACTATTTATCACTTATTACTTGTTTTGTTTAACTTTTACAGGGTAGTACTCAAAAAATATAAAATAGCAAACTCAAAATTTTCACGGTATTTTGCAAACCACTCCGAATTTCATTAAATAAATGACATATTTGGCTGTTTTATGTACGATTTATCACTTATTACTTGTTTTTCTCAACTTTTACAGGGTAGTACTAAAAAAATATAAAATAGCAAACTCAAAATTTTCGCGGTATTTTGCAAACGACTCCGAATTTCATTAAATAAATGACATATTTGGCTGTTTTATGTACAATTTATCACTTATTACTTGTTTTGCTCAACTTTTACAGGGTAGTACTAAAAAAATATAAAATAGCAAACTCAAAATTTTCGCGGTATTTTGCAAACGACTCTGAATTTCATTAAATAAATGACATATTTGGCTGTTTTATGTACTATTTATCACTTATTACTTGTTTTGTTTAACTTTTACAGGGTAGTACTAAAAAAATATAAAATAGCAAACTCAAAATTTTCACGGTATTTTGCAAACGACTCCGAATTTCGTTAAATAAATGACATATTTGGCTGTTTTATGTACGATTTATCACTTATTACTTGTTTTGCTCAACTTTTACAGGGTAGTACTAAAAAAATATAAAATAGCAAACTCAAAATTTTCGCGGTATTTTGCAAACGACTCTGAATTTCATTAAATAAATGACATATTTGGCTGTTTTATGTACTATTTATCACTTATTACTTGTTTTGCTCAACTTTTACAGGGTAGTACTAAAAAAATATAAAATAGCAAACTCATAATTTTCGCGGTATTTTGCAAACGACTCCGAATTTCGTTAAATAAATGACATATTTGGCTGTTTTATGTACGATTTATCACTTATTACTTGTTTTTCTCAACTTTTACAGGGTAGTACTAAAAAAATATAAAATAGCAAACTCAAAATTTTCGCGGTATTTTGCAAACGACTCCGAATTTCATTAAATAAATGACATATTTGGCTGTTTTATGTACGATTTATCACTTATTACTTGTTTTGCTCAACTTTTACAGGGTAGTACTAAAAAAATATAAAATAGCAAACTCAAAATTTTCGCGGTATTTTGCAAACGACTCTGAATTTCATTAAATAAATGACATATTTGGCTGTTTTATGTACTATTTATCACTTATTACTTGTTTTGTTTAACTTTTACAGGGTAGTACTCAAAAAATATAAAATAGCAAACTCAAAATTTTCACGGTATTTTGCAAACCACTCCGAATTTCATTAAATAAATGACATATTTGGCTGTTTTATGTACGATTTATCACTTATTACTTGTTTTTCTCAACTTTTACAGGGTAGTACTAAAAAAATATAAAATAGCAAACTCAAAATTTTCGCGGTATTTTGCAAACGACTCCGAATTTCATTAAATAAATGACATATTTGGCTGTTTTATGTACAATTTATCACTTATTACTTGTTTTGCTCAACTTTTACAGGGTAGTACTAAAAAAATATAAAATAGCAAACTCAAAATTTTCGCGGTATTTTGCAAACGACTCTGAATTTCATTAAATAAATGACATATTTGGCTGTTTTATGTACTATTTATCACTTATTACTTGTTTTGTTTAACTTTTACAGGGTAGTACTAAAAAAATATAAAATAGCAAACTCAAAATTTTCACGGTATTTTGCAAACGACTCCGAATTTCGTTAAATAAATGACATATTTGGCTGTTTTATGTACGATTTATCACTTATTACTTGTTTTGCTCAACTTTTACAGGGTAGTACTAAAAAAATATAAAATAGCAAACTCAAAATTTTCGCGGTATTTTGCAAACGACTCTGAATTTCATTAAATAAATGACATATTTGGCTGTTTTATGTACTATTTATCACTTATTACTTGTTTTGCTCAACTTTTACAGGGTAGTACTAAAAAAATATAAAATAGCAAACTCATAATTTTCGCGGTATTTTGCAAACGACTCCGAATTTCGTTAAATAAATGACATATTTGGCTGTTTTATGTACGATTTATCACTTATTTCTTGTTTTGCTCAACTTTTACAGAATAGTTCTCAAAAAATAATAAAAACTCAAAATTTTCGCGGTATTTTGCAAACGACTCTGAATTTCGTTAAATAAATGACATATTTGGCTGTTTTATGTACGATTTATCACTTATTACTTATTTTGCTCAACTTTTACAGGGTAGTACTAAAAAAATAATAAAAACTCATAATTTTCGCGGTATTTTGCAAACTACTCTGAATTCCGTTAAATAAATGACATATTTGGCTGTTTTATGTACGATTTATCACTTATTTCTTGTTTTGCTCAACTTTTACAGGGTAGTACTAAAAAAATATAAAATAGCAAACTCAAAATTTTCACGGTATTTTGCAAACTACTCTGAATTCCGTTAAATAAATGACATATTTGGCTGTTTTATGTACGATTTATCACTTATTACTTGTTTTGTTTAACTGTTACAGAATAGTTCTCAAAAAATAATAAAAACTCAAAATTTTCGCGGTATTTTGCAAACTACTCTGAATTCCGTTAAATAAATGACATATTTGACTGTTTTATGTACGATTTATCACTTATTACTTGTTTTGCTCAACTTTTACAGGGTAGTACTAAAAAAATATAAAATAGCAAACTCAAAATTTTCACGGTATTTTGCAAACGACTCCGAATTTCGTTAAATAAATGACATATTTGGCTGTTTTATGTACGATTTATCACTTATTACTTGTTTTGCTCAACTTTTACAAGGTAGTACTAAAAAAATATAAAATAGCAAACTCAAAATTTTCGCGGTATTTTGCAAACGACTCCGAATTTCATTAAATAAATGACATATTTGGCTGTTTTATGTACGATTTATCACTTATTACTTGTTTTGTTTAACTTTTACAGAATAGTTCTCAAAAAATAATAAAAACTCATAATTTTTGCGGTATTTTGCAAACTACTCTGAATTCCGTTAAATAAATGACATATTTGGCTGTTTTATGTACGATTTATCACTTATTACTTGTTTTTCTCAACTTTTACAGGGTAGTACTAAAAAAATATAAAATAGCAAACTCAAAATTTTCGCGGTATTTTGCAAACGACTCCGAATTTCATTAAATAAATGACATATTTGGCTGTTTTATGTACGATTTATTACTTATTACTTGTTTTGCTCAACTTTTACAGGGTAGTACTAAAAAAATATAAAATAGCAAACTCAAAATTTTCGCGGTATTTTGCAAACGACTCTGAATTTCATTAAATAAATGACATATTTGGCTGTTTTATGTACTATTTATCACTTATTACTTGTTTTGCTCAACTTTTACAGGGTAGTACTAAAAAAATATACAATAGCAAACTCAAAATTTTCACGGTATTTTGCAAACGACTCCGAATTTCGTTAAATAAAAGACATATTTGGCTGTTTTATGTACGATTTATCACTTATTACTTGTTTTGCTCAACTTTTACAGGGTAGTACTAAAAAAATATAAAATAGCAAACTCAAAATTTTCGCGGTATTTTGCAAACGACTCTGAATTTCATTAAATAAATGACATATTTGGCTGTTTTATGTACTATTTATCACTTATTACTTGTTTTGTTTAACTTTTACAGAATAGTTCTCAAAAAATAATAAAAACTCAAAATTTTCACGGTATTTTGCAAACGACTCCGAATTTCGTTAAATAAATGACATATTTGGCTGTTTTATGTACGATTTATCACTTATTACTTGTTTTGCTCAACTTTTACAGGGTAGTACTAAAAAAATATAAAATAGCAAACTCAAAATTTTCACGGTATTTTGCAAACGACTCCGAATTTCGTTAAATAAATGACATATTTGGCTGTTTTATGTACGATTTATCACTTATTACTTGTTTTGCTCAACTTTTACAGGGTAGTACTAAAAAAATATAAAATAGCAAACTCAAAATTTTCACGGTATTTTGCAAACGACTCCGAATTTCGTTAAATAAATGACATATTTGGCTGTTTTATGTACGATTTATCACTTATTACTTGTTTTGCTCAACTTTTACAGGGTAGTACTAAAAAAATATAAAATAGCAAACTCAAAATTTTCGCGGTATTTTGCAAACGACTCTGAATTTCATTAAATAAATGACATATTTGGCTGTTTTATGTACTATTTATCACTTATTACTTGTTTTGCTCAACTTTTACAGAATAGTTCTCAAAAAATAATAAAAACTCAAAATTTTCGCGGTATTTTGCAAACGACTCCGAATTTCGTTAAATAAATGACATATTTGGCTGTTTTATGTACGATTTATCACTTATTACTTATTTTGCTCAACTTTTACAGGGTAGTACTAAAAAAATAATAAAAACTCATAATTTTCGCGGTATTTTGCAAACTACTCTGAATTCCGTTAAATAAATGACATATTTGGCTGTTTTATGTACGATTTATCACTTATTTCTTGTTTTGCTCAACTTTTACAGGGTAGTACTAAAAAAATATAAAATAACAAACTCAAAATTTTCACGGTATTTTGCAAACTACTCTGAATTCCGTTAAATAAATGACATATTTGGCTGTTTTATGTACGATTTATCACTTATTACTTGTTTTGTTTAACTTTTACAGAATAGTTCTCAAAAAATAATAAAAACTCATAATTTTTGCGGTATTTTGCAAACTACTCTGAATTCCGTTAAATAAATGACATATTTGGCTGTTTTATGTACGATTTATCACTTATTACTTGTTTTTCTCAACTTTTACAGGGTAGTACTAAAAAAATATAAAATAGCAAACTCAAAATTTTCGCGGTATTTTGCAAACGACTCCGAATTTCATTAAATAAATGACATATTTGGCTGTTTTATCTACGATTTATCACTTATTACTTGTTTTGCTCAACTTTTACAGGGTAGTACTAAAAAAATATAAAATAGCAAACTCAAAATTTTCGCGGTATTTTGCAAACGACTCTGAATTTCATTAAATAAATGACATATTTGGCTGTTTTATGTACTATTTATCACTTATTACTTGTTTTGTTTAACTTTTACAGGGTAGTACTCAAAAAATATAAAATAGCAAACTCAAAATTTTCACGGTATTTTGCAAACCACTCCGAATTTCATTAAATAAATGACATATTTGGCTGTTTTATGTACGATTTATCACTTATTACTTGTTTTGCTCAACTTTTACAGGGTAGTACTAAAAAAATATAAAATAGCAAACTCAAAATTTTCGCGGTATTTTGCAAACGACTCCGAATTTCATTAAATAAATGACATATTTGGCTGTTTTATGTACAATTTATCACTTATTACTTGTTTTGCTCAACTTTTACAGGGTAGTACTAAAAAAATATAAAATAGCAAACTCAAAATTTTCGCGGTATTTTGCAAACGACTCTGAATTTCATTAAATAAATGACATATTTGGCTGTTTTATGTACTATTTATCACTTATTACTTGTTTTGTTTAACTTTTACAGGGTAGTACTAAAAAAATATAAAATAGCAAACTCAAAATTTTCACGGTATTTTGCAAACGACTCCGAATTTCGTTAAATAAATGACATATTTGGCTGTTTTATGTACGATTTATCACTTATTACTTGTTTTTCTCAACTTTTACAGGGTAGTACTAAAAAAATATAAAATAGCAAACTCAAAATTTTCGCGGTATTTTGCAAACGACTCCGAATTTCATTAAATAAATGACATATTTGGCTGTTTTATGTACGATTTATTACTTATTACTTGTTTTGCTCAACTTTTACAGGGTAGTACTAAAAAAATATAAAATAGCAAACTCAAAATTTTCGCGGTATTTTGCAAACGACTCTGAATTTCATTAAATAAATGACATATTTGGCTGTTTTATGTACTATTTATCACTTATTACTTGTTTTGCTCAACTTTTACAGGGTAGTACTAAAAAAATATAAAATAGCAAACTCAAAATTTTCGCGGTATTTTGCAAACGACTCCGAATTTCATTAAATAAATGACATATTTGGCTGTTTTATGTACGATTTATTACTTATTACTTGTTTTGCTCAACTTTTACAGGGTAGTACTAAAAAAATATAAAATAGCAAACTCATAATTTTCGCGGTATTTTGCAAACGACTCCGAATTTCGTTAAATAAATGACATATTTGGCTGTTTTATGTACGATTTATCACTTATTTCTTGTTTTGCTCAACTTTTACAGAATAGTTCTCAAAAAATATAAAATAGCAAACTCATAATTTTCGCGGTATTTTGCAAACGACTCCGAATTTCGTTAAATAAATGACATATTTGGCTGTTTTATGTACGATTTATCACTTATTTCTTGTTTTGCTCAACTTTTACAGAATAGTTCTCAAAAAATAATAAAAACTCAAAATTTTCGCGGTATTTTGCAAACGACTCTGAATTCCGTTAAATAAATGACATATTTGGCTGTTTTATGTACGATTTATCACTTATTACTTGTTTTTCTCAACTTTTACAGGGTAGTACTAAAAAAATATAAAATAGCAAACTCAAAATTTTCGCGGTATTTTGCAAACGACTCCGAATTTCATTAAATAAATGACATATTTGGCTGTTTTATGTACGATTTATTACTTATTACTTGTTTTGCTCAACTTTTACAGGGTAGTACTAAAAAAATATAAAATAGCAAACTCAAAATTTTCGCGGTATTTTGCAAACGACTCTGAATTTCATTAAATAAATGACATATTTGGCTGTTTTATGTACTATTTATCACTTATTACTTGTTTTGTTTAACTTTTACAGGGTAGTACTCAAAAAATATAAAATAGCAAACTCAAAATTTTCACGGTATTTTGCAAACCACTCCGAATTTCATTAAATAAATGACATATTTGGCTGTTTTATGTACGATTTATCACTTATTACTTGTTTTTCTCAACTTTTACAGGGTAGTACTAAAAAAATATAAAATAGCAAACTCAAAATTTTCGCGGTATTTTGCAAACGACTCCGAATTTCATTAAATAAATGACATATTTGGCTGTTTTATGTACAATTTATCACTTATTACTTGTTTTGCTCAACTTTTACAGGGTAGTACTAAAAAAATATAAAATAGCAAACTCAAAATTTTCGCGGTATTTTGCAAACGACTCTGAATTTCATTAAATAAATGACATATTTGGCTGTTTTATGTACTATTTATCACTTATTACTTGTTTTGTTTAACTTTTACAGGGTAGTACTAAAAAAATATAAAATAGCAAACTCAAAATTTTCACGGTATTTTGCAAACGACTCCGAATTTCGTTAAATAAATGACATATTTGGCTGTTTTATGTACGATTTATCACTTATTACTTGTTTTGCTCAACTTTTACAGGGTAGTACTAAAAAAATATAAAATAGCAAACTCAAAATTTTCGCGGTATTTTGCAAACGACTCTGAATTTCATTAAATAAATGACATATTTGGCTGTTTTATGTACGATTTATCACTTATTACTTGTTTTGCTCAACTTTTACAGGGTAGTACTAAAAAAATATAAAATAGCAAACTCAAAATTTTCGCGGTATTTTGCAAACGACTCTGAATTTCATTAAATAAATGACATATTTGGCTGTTTTATGTACGATTTATCACTCATTTCTTGTTTTGCTCAACTTTTACAGAATAGTTCTCAAAAAATAATAAAAACTCAAAATTTTCGCGGTATTTTGCAAACGACTCTGAATTTCGTTAAATAAATGACATATTTGGCTGTTTTATGTACGATTTATCACTTATTACTTATTTTGCTCAACTTTTACAGGGTAGTACTAAAAAAATAATAAAAACTCATAATTTTCGCGGTATTTTGCAAACTACTCTGAATTCCGTTAAATAAATGACATATTTGGCTGTTTTATGTACGATTTATCACTTATTTCTTGTTTTGCTCAACTTTTACAGGGTAGTACTAAAAAAATATAAAATAGCAAACTCAAAATTTTCACGGTATTTTGCAAACTACTCTGAATTCCGTTAAATAAATGACATATTTGGCTGTTTTATGTACGATTTATCACTTATTACTTGTTTTGTTTAACTGTTACAGAATAGTTCTCAAAAATAATAAAAAACTCAAAATTTTCGCGGTATTTTGCAAACTACTCTGAATTCCGTTAAATAAATGACATATTTGACTGTTTTATGTACGATTTATCACTTATTACTTGTTTTGCTCAACTTTTACAGGGTAGTACTAAAAAAATATAAAATAGCAAACTCAAAATTTTCACGGTATTTTGCAAACGACTCCGAATTTCGTTAAATAAATGACATATTTGGCTGTTTTATGTACGATTTATCACTTATTACTTGTTTTGCTCAACTTTTACAAGGTAGTACTAAAAAAATATAAAATAGCAAACTCAAAATTTTCGCGGTATTTTGCAAACGACTCCGAATTTCATTAAATAAATGACATATTTGGCTGTTTTATGTACGATTTATCACTTATTACTTGTTTTGTTTAACTTTTACAGAATAGTTCTCAAAAAATAATAAAAACTCATAATTTTTGCGGTATTTTGCAAACTACTCTGAATTCCGTTAAATAAATGACATATTTGGCTGTTTTATGTACGATTTATCACTTATTACTTGTTTTTCTCAACTTTTACAGGGTAGTACTAAAAAAATATAAAATAGCAAACTCAAAATTTTCGCGGTATTTTGCAAACGACTCTGAATTTCATTAAATAAATGACATATTTGGCTGTTTTATGTACTATTTATCACTTATTACTTGTTTTGCTCAACTTTTACAGGGTAGTACTAAAAAAATATAAAATAGCAAACTCAAAATTTTCACGGTATTTTGCAAACGACTCCGAATTTCGTTAAATAAATGACATATTTGGCTGTTTTATGTACGATTTATCACTTATTACTTGTTTTGCTCAACTTTTACAGGGTAGTACTAAAAAAATATAAAATAGCAAACTCAAATTTTCGCGGTATTTGCAAACGACTCCGAATTCCGTTAAATAAATGACATATTTGGCTGTTTTATGTACGATTTATCACTTATTACTTGTTTTGTTTAACTTTTACAGGGTAGTACTCAAAAAATATAAAATAGCAAACTCAAAATTTTCACGGTATTTTGCAAACGACTCCGAATTTCGTTAAATAAATGACATATTTGGCTGTTTTATGTACGATTTATCACTTATTACTTGTTTTGCTCAACTTTTACAGGGTAGTACTAAAAAAAATATAAAATAGCAAACTCAAAATTTTCACGGTATTTTGCAAACGACTCCGAATTTCGTTAAATAAATGACATATTTGGCTGTTTTATGTACGATTTATCACTTATTACTTGTTTTGCTTAACTTTTACAGGGTAGTACTAAAAAATATAAAATAGCAAACTCAAAATTTTCGCGGTATTTTGCAAACGACTCTGAATTTCATTAAATAAATGACATATTTGGCTGTTTTATGTACTATTTATCACTTATTACTTGTTTTGCTCAACTTTTACAGGGTAGTACTAAAAAAATATAAAATAGCAAACTCATAATTTTCGCGGTATTTTGCAAACGACTCCGAATTTCGTTAAATAAATGACATATTTGGCTGTTTTATGTACGATTTATCACTTATTTCTTGTTTTGCTCAACTTTTACAGAATAGTTCTCAAAAAATAATAAAAACTCAAAATTTTCGCGGTATTTTGCAAACGACTCCGAATTTCGTTAAATAAATGACATATTTGGCTGTTTTATGTACGATTTATCACTTATTACTTATTTTGCTCAACTTTTACAGGGTAGTACTAAAAAAATAATAAAAACTCATAATTTTCGCGGTATTTTGCAAACTACTCTGAATTCCGTTAAATAAATGACATATTTGGCTGTTTTATGTACGATTTATCACTTATTTCTTGTTTTGCTCAACTTTTACAGGGTAGTACTAAAAAAATATAAAATAACAAACTCAAAATTTTCACGGTATTTTGCAAACTACTCTGAATTCCGTTAAATAAATGACATATTTGGCTGTTTTATGTACGATTTATCACTTATTACTTGTTTTGTTTAACTTTTACAGAATAGTTCTCAAAAAATAATAAAAACTCATAATTTTTGCGGTATTTTGCAAACTACTCTGAATTCCGTTAAATAAATGACATATTTGGCTGTTTTATGTACGATTTATCACTTATTACTTGTTTTTCTCAACTTTTACAGGGTAGTACTAAAAAAATATAAAATAGCAAACTCAAAATTTTCGCGGTATTTTGCAAACGACTCCGAATTTCATTAAATAAATGACATATTTGGCTGTTTTATCTACGATTTATCACTTATTACTTGTTTTGCTCAACTTTTACAGGGTAGTACTAAAAAAATATAAAATAGCAAACTCAAAATTTTCGCGGTATTTTGCAAACGACTCTGAATTTCATTAAATAAATGACATATTTGGCTGTTTTATGTACTATTTATCACTTATTACTTGTTTTGTTTAACTTTTACAGGGTAGTACTCAAAAAATATAAAATAGCAAACTCAAAATTTTCACGGTATTTTGCAAACCACTCCGAATTTCATTAAATAAATGACATATTTGGCTGTTTTATGTACGATTTATCACTTATTACTTGTTTTGCTCAACTTTTACAGGGTAGTACTAAAAAAATATAAAATAGCAAACTCAAAATTTTCGCGGTATTTTGCAAACGACTTCGAATTTCATTAAATAAATGACATATTTGGCTGTTTTATGTACAATTTATCACTTATTACTTGTTTTGCTCAACTTTTACAGGGTAGTACTAAAAAAATATAAAATAGCAAACTCAAAATTTTCGCGGTATTTTGCAAACGACTCTGAATTTCATTAAATAAATGACATATTTGGCTGTTTTATGTACTATTTATCACTTATTACTTGTTTTGTTTAACTTTTACAGGGTAGTACTCAAAAAATATAAAATAGCAAACTCAAAATTTTCACGGTATTTTGCAAACCACTCCGAATTTCATTAAATAAATGACATATTTGGCTGTTTTATGTACTATTTATCACTTATTACTTGTTTTGTTTAACTTTTACAGGGTAGTACTAAAAAAATATAAAATAGCAAACTCAAAATTTTCACGGTATTTTGCAAACGACTCCGAATTTCGTTAAATAAATGACATATTTGGCTGTTTTATGTACGATTTATCACTTATTACTTGTTTTTCTCAACTTTTACAGGGTAGTACTAAAAAAATATAAAATAGCAAACTCAAAATTTTCGCGGTATTTTGCAAACGACTCCGAATTTCATTAAATAAATGACATATTTGGCTGTTTTATGTACGATTTATTACTTATTACTTGTTTTGCTCAACTTTTACAGGGTAGTACTAAAAAAATATAAAATAGCAAACTCAAAATTTTCGCGGTATTTTGCAAACGACTCTGAATTTCATTAAATAAATGACATATTTGGCTGTTTTATGTACGATTTATCACTTATTGCTTGTTTTGCTCAACTTTTACAGGGTAGTACTCAAAAAATATAAAATAGCAAACTCAAAATTTTCACGGTATTTTGCAAACGACTCCGAATTTTGTTAAATAAATGACATATTTGGCTGTTTTATGTACGATTTATCACTTATTACTTGTTTTGCTCAACTTTTACAGGGTAGTACTCAAAAAATATAAAATAGCAAACTCATAATTTTCGCGGTATTTTGCAAACTACTTCGAATTTCGTTAAATAAATGACATATTTGGCTGTTTTATGTACGATTTATCACTTATTTCTTGTTTTGCTCAACTTTTACAGAATAGTTCTCAAAAAATAATAAAAACTCAAAATTTTCGCGGTATTTTGCAAACGACTCCGAATTTCATTAAATAAATGACATATTTGGCTGTTTTATGTACGATTTATCACTTATTTCTTGTTTTGCTCAACTTTTACAGGGTAGTACTCAAAAAATATAAAATAGCAAACTCAAAATTTTCACGGTATTTTGCAAACGACTCCGAATTTCATAAAATAAATGACATATTTGGCTGTTTTATGTACGATTTATCACTTATTACTTGTTTTGCTCAACTTTTACAGGGTAGTACTCAAAAAATATAAAATAGCAAACTCAAAATTTTCACGGTATTTTGCAAACGACTCCGAATTTCGTTAAATAAATGACATATTTGGCTGTTTTATGTACGATTTATCACTTATTACTTGTTTTGCTCAACTTTTACAGGGTAGTACTAAAAAAATATAAAATAGCAAACTCAAAATTTTCACGGTATTTTGCAAACGACTCCGAATTTCGTTAAATAAATGACATATTTGGCTGTTTTATGTAGGATTTATCACTTATTACTTGTTTTGCTCAACTTTTACAGGGTAGTACTCAAAAAATATAAAATAGCAAACTCAAAATTTTCACGGTATTTTGCAAACGACTCCGAATTTCGTTAAAAAAATGACATATTTGGCTGTTTTATGTACGATTTATCACTTATTACTTGTTTTGCTCAACTTTTACAGGGTAGTACTCAAAAAACATAAAATAG
>CAWWDJ010000299.1:0-12500 GCA_963942525.1 Ptychoptera contaminata | reverse complement strand
AAATGTTGCCACGGGGATAACTTATACAAACTAGCTAACACCGCGACATGTCACCAATTCAATACACTAGACGACATTCTCCCATGAGGGATTGCGGAAGGATTGCGGAAGTATGCGACTATTAAGTATGCGACTATTAAGTATGAGACTTTTTCCAAATGTTGCCACGGGGATAACTTATACAAACTAGCTAACACCGCGACATGTCACCAATTCAATACACTAGACGACATTCTCCCATGAGGGATTGCGGAAGGATTGCGGAAGTATGCGACTATTAAGTATGCGACTATTAAGTATGAGACTTTTTCCAAATGTTGCCACGGGGATAACTTATACAAACTAGCTAACACCGCGACATGTCACCAATTCAATACACTAGACGACATTCTCCCATGAGGGATTGCGGAAGGATTGCGGAAGTATGCGACTATTAAGTATGCGACTATTAAGTATGAGACTTTTTCCAAATGTTGCCACGGGGATAACTTATACAAACTAGCTAACACCGCGACATGTCACCAATTCAATACACTAGACGACATTCTCCCATGAGGGATTGCGGAAGTATGCGACTATTAAGTATGCGACTATTAAGTATGAGACTTTTTCCAAATGTTGCCACGGGGATAACTTATACAAACTAGCTAACACCGCGACATGTCACCAATTCAATACACTAGACGACATTCTCCCATGAGGGATTGCGGAAGGATTGCGGAAGTATGCGACTATTAAGTATGCGACTATTAAGTATGAGACTTTTTCCAAATGTTGCCACGGGGATAACTTATACAAACTAGCTAACACCGCGACATGTCACCAATTCAATACACTAGACGACATTCTCCCATGAGGGATTGCGGAAGGATTGCGGAAGTATGCGACTATTAAGTATGCGACTATTAAGTATGAGACTTTTTCCAAATGTTGCCACGGGGATAACTTATACAAACTAGCTAACACCGCGACATGTCACCAATTCAATACACTAGACGACATTCTCCCATGAGGGATTGCGGAAGGATTGCGGAAGTATGCGACTATTAAGTATGCGACTATTAAGTATGAGACTTTTTCCAAATGTTGCCACGGGGATAACTTATACAAACTAGCTAACACCGCGACATGTCACCAATTCAATACACTAGACGACATTCTCCCATGAGGGATTGCGGAAGGATTGCGGAAGTATGCGACTATTAAGTATGAGACTATTAAGTATTCTCCCATGAGGGATTGCGGAAGGATTGCCATAGTGATAGTATATAGTTATAAGTAATATAAGTATGATATATTTTTCCCATAGCGAATTGCCATAGTGATAGTATATAGTTATAAGTAATATAAGTATGATATATTTTTCCCATAGCGAATTGCCATAGTGATAGTATATAGTTATAAGTAATATAAGTATGATATATTTTTCCCATAACAATATATATTCCCATATTATTAAATAAATGATTTAAATATAATTGCCTATAATATATTTAAAATATATATTTAAAATATATATTAATACATTATTATTATATATATATATATATATATAAGATATATTATTATTATTTTATAAGAAATCCATAATTTTTTATGCAATTAATTTTAAGTTTTCTGCAATAAAAGTAAATCATATTTTAAATATATTATTAATTAATTATCCATTGAAAAGAAATCTTTATTAATGATAATAGTAAATGACAAATGGTGGTGGGTGGGCGATTATAACAAATATTGACAAACATTTTATTATTATTTGAATAGAAATTAATATTTATTTATTATTATTATTACTATTATTATAATTGTTATTAATATTATTATTAATAATATTATTATTAATATTATTATTATTATTATAAGTATTGTTATTATTATTATTATTATTAAATAAATTGTTTAAATATAATTGCCCTATATATTTAAAATATATGTTAATATATAAACAACACATATGGTGTGGCGTGTCATGCGGGTTGCATAACGTCAGGCGTATTATGAGGCAACCCATATGGTGTGGTGTGTTCTAATTATTATTATTAGAAGTATTTTTATTATTATTATTATTATTTTGATGATATTGTCCCTCTAAGAACAGCAAATCTGCGTAACACCATGGGCGGTTCGTTTTGGTGCCGCATTTTTTCAGCATGATTTATTTAAAAATTTATTATTATTTATTATAAAATTATTATTATTATGACTATTATTACTAAGGGATAACTTTTATATGAAGTGATATGTTTAATTGCGATGTGTGCACTGTGTATGGTAAGTATAAGCACTATTATGAAGACTCTACATATCAGCAACGGCCACACCATGTTAAAAGCACCGGTTCCCGTCCGATCACCGAAGTTAAGCAACATTGGGCGCGGTCAGTACTTAGATGGGTGACCGCTTGGGAACACCGCGTGTCGTTGTTTTTTTTTAAAGTCAATTGGACATGGTTAGATATGGTTGCGTATGCCGCATGATGATGGGTTGCAGATTACTTATGTTAATATATATACGTTATTTTATGATGGAAATTATAGGAAACGATGGAAATGCAAATTGTGATGCTTCTCGATATGTTGGTCGGTGTCGAATTATATTCAACGTTATTATGGTATAAAGATATTATATTATTATGTTTAGTCACGTGTGGTGCAAATAAGAAGTTTTTTTGAGTTAGGAACATCATGAGGAGTGCTCTGGTCCCAACCAGATACAAAATCCCAAGTTTGGAGTGTCAGGGAGAATTTTTGATTTTCCGGACCCCTTGGACATCTGGAGGTATTTGGCACCAGAGGGGCTTCTCGCCATGCTACACAGACCCTGTACACCAAATTTGAGCTTCCTAGGACAATCCTGAATTTTCCGGACGCCCCCGGAAATTTGGACTTCATTGGCAACTCGCCATGCCATGTAGATCACCTGTACCGAGTTTTGGCTCTCTAGCCCAATTTTGAAATTTTCCGGACCCCTCCGGAACTTAGGACCTCGGGAACCCCCCCAAAGCTCTTGGCATGTCTCCCTGACCCTATATACCAAATTTCAATCTTCTAGGCCTATTATTTAAAATTTCGGCCCCCACGGGCCCCCCGGACCCCGGCCGACATCGGGGACCACCTCGGTATGCTTAGAACACCTCCATGTACCTATATACCGAATTTCAACCTCCTAGGCCTATTATTTAAATTTTCGGCCCCCACGGGCCCCCACGGGCCCCCCGGACCCCGGCCGACATCGGGGACCACCTCGGTATGCTTAGAACACCTCCATGTACCTATATACCGAATTTCAACATCCTAGGCCTATTATTTAAATTTTCGGCCCCCACGGGCCCCCACGGGCCCCCCGGACCCCGGCCGACATCGGGGACCACCTCGGTATGCTTAGAACACCTCCATGTACCTATATACCGAATTTCAACCTCCTAGGCCTATTATTTAAATTTTCGGCCCCCACGGGCCCCCACGGGCCCCCTGGACCCCGGCCGACATCGGGGACCACCTCGGTATGCTTAGAACACCTCCATGTACCTATATACCGAATTTCAACCTCCTAGGCCTATTTTTCAAATTTTTGGACCCCACCATGTATATATATCTACTAAAGTATAGACACCAGGCCTCCTTAGTGTGTTTTTATATGAAAAGTGTGCATTTTCTAACCCTGCTAGACCACTTTCCTTATATAAGTTTTTATTCTGGTTAGAGAAAGGAGAGTAAAGACCGAGTATGATATACCATCATACTATCATCAAGCCAAGACCGATAACCTATTGGCTTGATATATGATATATAGTATACCTACTTGGTAGGTCTATTGTATATCATAGTAGGTATAGTCATCGACTATGAGGGCAAGTCGATTGACTATGAAGGCAAGTCGATTGACTATGCTAGTAGGTATATGGACCGATGATATGAGGTCTATAGTACCATGATATATGAAGGCAAGTCGATTGACTATGCTAGTAGGTATATGGACCGATGATATGAGGTCTATAGTATATGAAGGCAAGTCGATTGACTATGAAGGCAAGTCGATTGACTATGAAGGCAAGTCGATTGACTATGCTAGTAGGTATATGGACCGATGATATGAGGTCTATAGTACCATGATATATGAAGGCAAGTCGACTGACTATGCTAGTAGGTATATGGACCGATGATATGAGGTCTATAGTACCATGATATATGAAGGCAAGTCGACTGACTATGCTAGTAGGTATATGGACCGATGATATGAGGTCTATAGTATATGAAGGCAAGTCGATTGACTATGAAGGCAAGTCGATTGACTATGCTAGTAGGTATATGGACCGATGATATGAGGTCTATAGTATATGAAGGCAAGTCGATTGACTATGCTAGTAGGTATATGGACCGATGATATGAGGTCTATAGTATATGAAGGCAAGTCGATTGACTATGAAGGCAAGTCGATTGACTATGCTAGTAGGTATATGGACCGATGATATGAGGTCTATAGTACCATGATATATGAAGGCAAGTCGATTGACTTTGAAGGCAAGTCGATTGACTATGCTAGTAGGTATATGGACCGATGATATGAGGTCTATAGTACCATGATATATGAAGGCAAGTCGACTGACTATGCTAGTAGGTATATGGACCGATGATATGAGGTCTATAGTATATGAAGGCAAGTCGATTGACTATGAAGGCAAGTCGACTGACTATGCTAGTAGGTATATGGACCGATGATATGAGGTCTATAGTATATGAAGGCAAGTCGATTGACTATGAAGGCAAGTCGATTGACTATGCTAGTAGGTATATGGACCGATGATATGAGGTCTATAGTATATGAAGGCAAGTCGATTGACTATGCTAGTAGGTATATGGACCGATGATATGAGGTCTATAGTATATGAAGGCAAGTCGATTGACTATGAAGGCAAGTCGATTGACTATGCTAGTAGGTATATGGACCGATGATATGAGGTCTATAGTATATGAAGGCAAGTCGATTGACTATGAAGGCAAGTCGATTGACTATGCTAGTAGGTATATGGACCGATGATATGAGGTCTATAGTATATGAAGGCAAGTCGATTGACTATGAAGGCAAGTCGATTGACTATGCTAGTAGGTATATGGACCGATGATATGAGGTCTATAGTACCATGATATATGAAGGCAAGTCGACTGACTATGCTAGTAGGTATATGGACCGATGATATGAGGTCTATAGTATATGAAGGCAAGTCGATTGACTATGAAGGCAAGTCGATTGACTATGCTAGTAGGTATATGGACCGATGATATGAGGTCTATAGTATATGAAGGCAAGTCGATTGACTATGCAGGCAAGTCGATTGACTATGCTAGTAGGTATATGGACCGATGATATGAGGTCTATAGTACCATGATATATGAAGGCAAGTCGATTGACTATGCTAGTAGGTATATGGACCGATGATATGAGGTCTATAGTACCATGATATATGAAGGCAAGTCGATTGACTATGCTAGTAGGTATATGGACCGATGATATGAGGTCTATAGTACCATGATATATGAAGGCAAGTCGACTGACTATGCTAGTAGGTATATGGACCGATGATATGAGGTCTATAGTACCATGATATATGAAGGCAAGTCGATTGACTATGCTAGTAGGTATATGGACCGATGATATGAGGTCTATAGTATATGAAGGCAAGTCGATTGACTATGAAGGCAAGTCGATTGACTATGAAGGCAAGTCGATTGACTATGCTAGTAGGTATATGGACCGATGATATGAGGTCTATAGTACCATGATATATGAAGGCAAGTCGACTGACTATGCTAGTAGGTATATGGACCGATGATATGAGGTCTATAGTACCATGATATATGAAGGCAAGTCGACTGACTATGCTAGTAGGTATATGGACCGATGATATGAGGTCTATAGTATATGAAGGCAAGTCGATTGACTATGAAGGCAAGTCGATTGACTATGCTAGTAGGTATATGGACCGATGATATGAGGTCTATAGTACCATGATATATGAAGGCAAGTCGACTGACTATGCTAGTAGGTATATGGACCGATGATATGAGGTCTATAGTATATGAAGGCAAGTCGATTGACTATGAAGGCAAGTCGATTGACTATGCTAGTAGGTATATGGACCGATGATATGAGGTCTATAGTATATGAAGGCAAGTCGATTGACTATGCTAGTAGGTATATGGACCGATGATATGAGGTCTATAGTATATGAAGGCAAGTCGATTGACTATGAAGGCAAGTCGATTGACTATGCTAGTAGGTATATGGACCGATGATATGAGGTCTATAGTACCATGATATATGAAGGCAAGTCGATTGACTTTGAAGGCAAGTCGATTGACTATGCTAGTAGGTATATGGACCGATGATATGAGGTCTATAGTACCATGATATATGAAGGCAAGTCGATTGACTATGCTAGTAGGTATATGGACCGATGATATGAGGTCTATAGTATATGAAGGCAAGTCGATTGACTATGCTAGTAGGTATATGGACCGATGATATGAGGTCTATAGTATATGAAGGCAAGTCGATTGACTATGAAGGCAAGTCGATTGACTATGCTAGTAGGTATATGGACCGATGATATGAGGTCTATAGTACCATGATATATGAAGGCAAGTCGATTGACTTTGAAGGCAAGTCGATTGACTATGCTAGTAGGTATATGGACCGATGATATGAGGTCTATAGTACCATGATATATGAAGGCAAGTCGACTGACTATGCTAGTAGGTATATGGACCGATGATATGAGGTCTATAGTATATGAAGGCAAGTCGATTGACTATGAAGGCAAGTCGACTGACTATGCTAGTAGGTATATGGACCGATGATATGAGGTCTATAGTATATGAAGGCAAGTCGATTGACTATGAAGGCAAGTCGATTGACTATGCTAGTAGGTATATGGACCGATGATATGAGGTCTATAGTATATGAAGGCAAGTCGATTGACTATGCTAGTAGGTATATGGACCGATGATATGAGGTCTATAGTATATGAAGGCAAGTCGATTGACTATGAAGGCAAGTCGATTGACTATGCTAGTAGGTATATGGACCGATGATATGAGGTCTATAGTATATGAAGGCAAGTCGATTGACTATGAAGGCAAGTCGATTGACTATGCTAGTAGGTATATGGACCGATGATATGAGGTCTATAGTATATGAAGGCAAGTCGATTGACTATGAAGGCAAGTCGATTGACTATGCTAGTAGGTATATGGACCGATGATATGAGGTCTATAGTACCATGATATATGAAGGCAAGTCGACTGACTATGCTAGTAGGTATATGGACCGATGATATGAGGTCTATAGTATATGAAGGCAAGTCGATTGACTATGAAGGCAAGTCGATTGACTATGCTAGTAGGTATATGGACCGATGATATGAGGTCTATAGTATATGAAGGCAAGTCGATTGACTATGCTAGTAGGTATATGGACCGATGATATGAGGTCTATAGTATATGAAGGCAAGTCGATTGACTATGAAGGCAAGTCGATTGACTATGCTAGTAGGTATATGGACCGATGATATGAGGTCTATAGTACCATGATATATGAAGGCAAGTCGACTGACTATGCTAGTAGGTATATGGACCGATGATATGAGGTCTATAGTATATGAAGGCAAGTCGATTGACTATGAAGGCAAGTCGATTGACTATGCTAGTAGGTATATGGACCGATGATATGAGGTCTATAGTATATGAAGGCAAGTCGATTGACTATGCTAGTAGGTATATGGACCGATGATATGAGGTCTATAGTATATGAAGGCAAGTCGATTGACTATGCAGGCAAGTCGATTGACTATGCTAGTAGGTATATGGACCGATGATATGAGGTCTATAGTACCATGATATATGAAGGCAAGTCGATTGACTATGCTAGTAGGTATATGGACCGATGATATGAGGTCTATAGTACCATGATATATGAAGGCAAGTCGATTGACTATGCTAGTAGGTATATGGACCGATGATATGAGGTCTATAGTACCATGATATATGAAGGCAAGTCGACTGACTATGCTAGTAGGTATATGGACCGATGATATGAGGTCTATAGTACCATGATATATGAAGGCAAGTCGATTGACTATGCTAGTAGGTATATGGACCGATGATATGAGGTCTATAGTATATGAAGGCAAGTCGATTGACTATGAAGGCAAGTCGATTGACTATGAAGGCAAGTCGATTGACTATGCTAGTAGGTATATGGACCGATGATATGAGGTCTATAGTACCATGATATATGAAGGCAAGTCGACTGACTATGCTAGTAGGTATATGGACCGATGATATGAGGTCTATAGTACCATGATATATGAAGGCAAGTCGACTGACTATGCTAGTAGGTATATGGACCGATGATATGAGGTCTATAGTATATGAAGGCAAGTCGATTGACTATGAAGGCAAGTCGATTGACTATGCTAGTAGGTATATGGACCGATGATATGAGGTCTATAGTACCATGATATATGAAGGCAAGTCGACTGACTATGCTAGTAGGTATATGGACCGATGATATGAGGTCTATAGTATATGAAGGCAAGTCGATTGACTATGAAGGCAAGTCGATTGACTATGCTAGTAGGTATATGGACCGATGATATGAGGTCTATAGTATATGAAGGCAAGTCGATTGACTATGCTAGTAGGTATATGGACCGATGATATGAGGTCTATAGTATATGAAGGCAAGTCGATTGACTATGAAGGCAAGTCGATTGACTATGCTAGTAGGTATATGGACCGATGATATGAGGTCTATAGTACCATGATATATGAAGGCAAGTCGATTGACTTTGAAGGCAAGTCGATTGACTATGCTAGTAGGTATATGGACCGATGATATGAGGTCTATAGTACCATGATATATGAAGGCAAGTCGATTGACTATGCTAGTAGGTATATGGACCGATGATATGAGGTCTATAGTATATGAAGGCAAGTCGATTGACTATGCTAGTAGGTATATGGACCGATGATATGAGGTCTATAGTATATGAAGGCAAGTCGATTGACTATGAAGGCAAGTCGATTGACTATGCTAGTAGGTATATGGACCGATGATATGAGGTCTATAGTATATGAAGGCAAGTCGATTGACTATGAAGGCAAGTCGATTGACTATGCTAGTAGGTATATGGACCGATGATATGAGGTCTATAGTATATGAAGGCAAGTCGATTGACTATGCTAGTAGGTATATGGACCGATGATATGAGGTCTATAGTATATGAAGGCAAGTCGATTGACTATGAAGGCAAGTCGATTGACTATGCTAGTAGGTATATGGACCGATGATATGAGGTCTATAGTATATGAAGGCAAGTCGATTGACTATGAAGGCAAGTCGATTGACTATGCTAGTAGGTATATGGACCGATGATATGAGGTCTATAGTACCATGATATATGAAGGCAAGTCGACTGACTATGCTAGTAGGTATATGGACCGATGATATGAGGTCTATAGTATATGAAGGCAAGTCGATTGACTATGAAGGCAAGTCGATTGACTATGCTAGTAGGTATATGGACCGATGATATGAGGTCTATAGTATATGAAGGCAAGTCGATTGACTATGCTAGTAGGTATATGGACCGATGATATGAGGTCTATAGTATATGAAGGCAAGTCGATTGACTATGAAGGCAAGTCGATTGACTATGCTAGTAGGTATATGGACCGATGATATGAGGTCTATAGTATATGAAGGCAAGTCGATTGACTATGAAGGCAAGTCGATTGACTATGCTAGTAGGTATATGGACCGATGATATGAGGTCTATAGTATATGAAGGCAAGTCGATTGACTATGAAGGCAAGTCGATTGACTATGCTAGTAGGTATATGGACCGATGATATGAGGTCTATAGTACCATGATATATGAAGGCAAGTCGACTGACTATGCTAGTAGGTATATGGACCGATGATATGAGGTCTATAGTATATGAAGGCAAGTCGATTGACTATGAAGGCAAGTCGATTGACTATGCTAGTAGGTATATGGACCGATGATATGAGGTCTATAGTATATGAAGGCAAGTCGATTGACTATGCTAGTAGGTATATGGACCGATGATATGAGGTCTATAGTATATGAAGGCAAGTCGATTGACTATGAAGGCAAGTCGATTGACTATGCTAGTAGGTATATGGACCGATGATATGAGGTCTATAGTATATGAAGGCAAGTCGATTGACTATGAAGGCAAGTCGATTGACTATGCTAGTAGGTATATGGACCGATGATATGAGGTCTATAGTATATGAAGGCAAGTCGATTGACTATGAAGGCAAGTCGATTGACTATGCTAGTAGGTATATGGACCGATGATATGAGGTCTATAGTACCATGATATATGAAGGCAAGTCGACTGACTATGCTAGTAGGTATATGGACCGATGATATGAGGTCTATAGTACCATGATATATGAAGGCAAGTCGACTGACTATGCTAGTAGGTATATGGACCGATGATATGAGGTCTATAGTATATGAAGGCAAGTCGATTGACTATGAAGGCAAGTCGACTGACTATGCTAGTAGGTATATGGACCGATGATATGAGGTCTATAGTATATGAAGGCAAGTCGATTGACTATGAAGGCAAGTCGATTGACTATGCTAGTAGGTATATGGACCGATGATATGAGGTCTATAGTACCATGATATATGAAGGCAAGTCGACTGACTATGCTAGTAGGTATATGGACCGATGATATGAGGTCTATAGTATATGAAGGCAAGTCGATTGACTATGAAGGCAAGTCGACTGACTATGCTAGTAGGTATATGGACCGATGATATGAGGTCTATAGTATATGAAGGCAAGTCGATTGACTATGAAGGCAAGTCGATTGACTATGCTAGTAGGTATATGGACCGATGATATGAGGTCTATAGTATATGAAGGCAAGTCGATTGACTATGCTAGTAGGTATATGGACCGATGATATGAGGTCTATAGTATATGAAGGCAAGTCGATTGACTATGAAGGCAAGTCGATTGACTATGCTAGTAGGTATATGGACCGATGATATGAGGTCTATAGTATATGAAGGCAAGTCGATTGACTATGAAGGCAAGTCGATTGACTATGCTAGTAGGTATATGGACCGATGATATGAGGTCTATAGTATATGAAGGCAAGTCGATTGACTATGAAGGCAAGTCGATTGACTATGCTAGTAGGTATATGGACCGATGATATGAGGTCTATAGTATATGAAGGCAAGTCGATTGACTATGAAGGCAAGTCGATTGACTATGCTAGTAGGTATATGGACCGATGATATGAGGTCTATAGTACCATGATATATGAAGGCAAGTCGACTGACTATGCTAGTAGGTATATGGACCGATGATATGAGGTCTATAGTATATGAAGGCAAGTCGATTGACTATGAAGGCAAGTCGATTGACTATGCTAGTAGGTATATGGACCGATGATATGAGGTCTATAGTATATGAAGGCAAGTCGATTGACTATGCTAGTAGGTATATGGACCGATGATATGAGGTCTATAGTATATGAAGGCAAGTCGATTGACTATGAAGGCAAGTCGATTGACTATGCTAGTAGGTATATGGACCGATGATATGAGGTCTATAGTACCATGATATATGAAGGCAAGTCGACTGACTATGCTAGTAGGTATATGGACCGATGATATGAGGTCTATAGTATATGAAGGCAAGTCGATTGACTATGAAGGCAAGTCGATTGACTATGCTAGTAGGTATATGGACCGATGATATGAGGTCTATAGTATATGAAGGCAAGTCGATTGACTATGCTAGTAGGTATATGGACCGATGATATGAGGTCTATAGTATATGAAGGCAAGTCGATTGACTATGCAGGCAAGTCGATTGACTATGCTAGTAGGTATATGGACCGATGATATGAGGTCTATAGTACCATGATATATGAAGGCAAGTCGATTGACTATGCTAGTAGGTATATGGACCGATGATATGAGGTCTATAGTACCATGATATATGAAGGCAAGTCGATTGACTATGCTAGTAGGTATATGGACCGATGATATGAGGTCTATAGTACCATGATATATGAAGGCAAGTCGACTGACTATGCTAGTAGGTATATGGACCGATGATATGAGGTCTATAGTACCATGATATATGAAGGCAAGTCGACTGACTATGCTAGTAGGTATATGGACCGATGATATGAGGTCTATAGTATATGAAGGCAAGTCGATTGACTATGAAGGCAAGTCGATTGACTATGCTAGTAGGTATATGGACCGATGATATGAGGTCTATAGTACCATGATATATGAAGGCAAGTCGACTGACTATGCTAGTAGGTATATGGACCGATGATATGAGGTCTATAGTATATGAAGGCAAGTCGATTGACTATGAAGGCAAGTCGATTGACTATGCTAGTAGGTATATGGACCGATGATATGAGGT
>CAWWDJ010000298.1:0-21051 GCA_963942525.1 Ptychoptera contaminata | reverse complement strand
AGGTATAGTCATCGACTATGAGGGCAAGTCGATTGACTATGAAGGCAAGTCGATTGACTATGCTAGTAGGTATATGGACCGATGATATGAGGTCTATAGTACCGATGATATATGAAGGCAAGTCGATTGACTATGCTAGTAGGTATATGGACCGATGATATGAGGTCTATAGTCATGACTATGAAGGGCAAGTCGATTGACTATGAAGGCAAGTCGATTGACTATGCTAGTAGGTATATGGACCGATGATATGAGGTCTATAGTACCATGATATATGAAGGCAAGTCGACTGACTATGCTAGTAGGTATATGGACCGATGATATGAGGTCTATAGTACATGATTGACTATGAAGGCAAGTCGATTGACTATGCTAGTAGGTATATGGACCGATGATATGAGGTCTATAGTAAGCAGTCGATTGACTATGAAGGCAAGTCGATTGACTATGCTAGTAGGTATATGGACCGATGATATGAGGTCTATAGTATATGAAGGCAAGTCGATTGACTATGAAGGCAAGTCGATTGACTATGCTAGTAGGTATATGGACCGATGATATGAGGTCTATAGTACCATGATATATGAAGGCAAGTCGACTGACTATGCTAGTAGGTATATGGACCGATGATATGAGGTCTATAGTATATGAAGGCAAGTCGATTGACTATGAAGGCAAGTCGATTGACTATGCTAGTAGGTATATGGACCGATGATATGAGGTCTATAGTATATGAAGGCAAGTCGATTGACTATGCTAGTAGGTATATGGACCGATGATATGAGGTCTATAGTATATGAAGGCAAGTCGATTGACTATGAAGGCAAGTCGATTGACTATGCTAGTAGGTATATGGACCGATGATATGAGGTCTATAGTAATATGAAGGCAAGTCGATTGACTATGCTAGTAGGTATATGGACCGATGATATGAGGTCTATAGTATATGAAGGCAAGTCGATTGACTATGAAGGCAAGTCGATTGACTATGCTAGTAGGTATATGGACCGATGATATGAGGTCTATAGTATATGAAGGCAAGTCGATTGACTATGAAGGCAAGTCGATTGACTATGCTAGTAGGTATATGGACCGATGATATGAGGTCTATAGTATATGAAGGCAAGTCGATTGACTATGCTAGTAGGTATATGGACCGATGATATGAGGTCTATAGTATATGAAGGCAAGTCGATTGACTATGAAGGCAAGTCGATTGACTATGCTAGTAGGTATATGGACCGATGATATGAGGTCTATAGTATATGAAGGCAAGTCGATTGACTATGAAGGCAAGTCGATTGACTATGCTAGTAGGTATATGGACCGATGATATGAGGTCTATAGTACCATGATATATGAAGGCAAGTCGATTGACTATGCTAGTAGGTATATGGACCGATGATATGAGGTCTATAGTATATGAAGGCAAGTCGATTGACTATGAAGGCAAGTCGATTGACTATGCTAGTAGGTATATGGACCGATGATATGAGGTCTATAGTATATGAAGGCAAGTCGATTGACTATGCTAGTAGGTATATGGACCGATGATATGAGGTCTATAGTATATGAAGGCAAGTCGATTGACTATGAAGGCAAGTCGATTGACTATGCTAGTAGGTATATGGACCGATGATATGAGGTCTATAGTATATGAAGGCAAGTCGATTGACTATGAAGGCAAGTCGATTGACTATGCTAGTAGGTATATGGACCGATGATATGAGGTCTATAGTATATGAAGGCAAGTCGATTGACTATGAAGGCAAGTCGATTGACTATCTTAGTAGGTATATGGACCGATGATATGAGGTCTATAGTATCATGATTGACTATGAAGGCAAGTCGATTGACTATGCTAGTAGGTATATGGACCGATGATATGAGGTCTATAGTATATGAAGGCAAGTCGATTGACTATGAAGGCAAGTCGACTGACTATGCTAGTAGGTATATGGACCGATGATATGAGGTCTATAGTATATGAAGGCAAGTCGATTGACTATGAAGGCAAGTCGATTGACTATGCTAGTAGGTATATGGACCGATGATATGAGGTCTATAGTACCATGATATATGAAGGCAAGTCGACTGACTATGCTAGTAGGTATATGGACCGATGATATGAGGTCTATAGTATATGAAGGCAAGTCGATTGACTATGAAGGCAAGTCAAGTCGACTGACTATGCTAGTAGGTATATGGACCGATGATATGAGGTCTATAGTATATGAAGGCAAGTCGATTGACTATGAAGGCAAGTCGATTGACTATGCTAGTAGGTATATGGACCGATGATATGAGGTCTATAGTATATGAAGGCAAGTCGATTGACTATGCTAGTAGGTATATGGACCGATGATATGAGGTCTATAGTATATGAAGGCAAGTCGATTGACTATGAAGGCAAGTCGATTGACTATGCTAGTAGGTATATGGACCGATGATATGAGGTCTATAGTATATGAAGGCAAGTCGATTGACTATGCTAGTAGGTATATGGACCGATGATATGAGGTCTATAGTACCATGATATATGAAGGCAAGTCGATTGACTATGCTAGTAGGTATATGGACCGATGATATGAGGTCTATAGTATATGAAGGCAAGTCGATTGACTATGAAGGCAAGTCGATTGACTTGAGGCAAGTCGATTGACTATGCTAGTAGGTATATGGACCGATGATATGAGGTCTATAGTACCATGATATATGAAGGCAAGTCGACTGACTATGCTAGTAGGTATATGGACCGATGATATGAGGTCTATAGTACCATGATATATGAAGGCAAGTCGACTGACTATGCTAGTAGGTATATGGACCGATGATATGAGGTCTATAGTATATGAAGGCAAGTCGATTGACTATGAAGGCAAGTCGATTGACTATGCTAGTAGGTATATGGACCGATGATATGAGGTCTATAGTACCATGATATATGAAGGCAAGTCGACTGACTATGCTAGTAGGTATATGGACCGATGATATGAGGTCTATAGTATATGAAGGCAAGTCGATTGACTATGAAGGCAAGTCGATTGACTATGCTAGTAGGTATATGGACCGATGATATGAGGTCTATAGTATATGAAGGCAAGTCGATTGACTATGCTAGTAGGTATATGGACCGATGATATGAGGTCTATAGTATATGAAGGCAAGTCGATTGACTATGAAGGCAAGTCGATTGACTATGCTAGTAGGTATATGGACCGATGATATGAGGTCTATAGTACCATGATATATGAAGGCAAGTCGACTGACTATGCTAGTAGGTATATGGACCGATGATATGAGGTCTATAGTATATGAAGGCAAGTCGATTGACTATGAAGGCAAGTCGACTGACTATGCTAGTAGGTATATGGACCGATGATATGAGGTCTATAGTATATGAAGGCAAGTCGATTGACTATGAAGGCAAGTCGATTGACTATGCTAGTAGGTATATGGACCGATGATATGAGGTCTATAGTATATGAAGGCAAGTCGATTGACTATGCTAGTAGGTATATGGACCGATGATATGAGGTCTATAGTATATGAAGGCAAGTCGATTGACTATGAAGGCAAGTCGATTGACTATGCTAGTAGGTATATGGACCGATGATATGAGGTCTATAGTACCATGATATATGAAGGCAAGTCGACTGACTATGCTAGTAGGTATATGGACCGATGATATGAGGTCTATAGTATATGAAGGCAAGTCGATTGACTATGAAGGCAAGTCGATTGACTATGCTAGTAGGTATATGGACCGATGATATGAGGTCTATAGTATATGAAGGCAAGTCGATTGACTATGCTAGTAGGTATATGGACCGATGATATGAGGTCTATAGTATATGAAGGCAAGTCGATTGACTATGCAGGCAAGTCGATTGACTATGCTAGTAGGTATATGGACCGATGATATGAGGTCTATAGTATATGAAGGCAAGTCGATTGACTATGAAGGCAAGTCGACTGACTATGCTAGTAGGTATATGGACCGATGATATGAGGTCTATAGTATATGAAGGCAAGTCGATTGACTATGCTAGTAGGTATATGGACCGATGATATGAGGTCTATAGTATATGAAGGCAAGTCGATTGACTATGAAGGCAAGTCGATTGACTATGCTAGTAGGTATATGGACCGATGATATGAGGTCTATAGTATATGAAGGCAAGTCGATTGACTATGAAGGCAAGTCGATTGACTATGCTAGTAGGTATATGGACCGATGATATGAGGTCTATAGTATATGAAGGCAAGTCGATTGACTATGCTAGTAGGTATATGGACCGATGATATGAGGTCTATAGTATATGAAGGCAAGTCGATTGACTATGAAGGCAAGTCGATTGACTATGCTAGTAGGTATATGGACCGATGATATGAGGTCTATAGTATATGAAGGCAAGTCGATTGACTATGAAGGCAAGTCGATTGACTATGCTAGTAGGTATATGGACCGATGATATGAGGTCTATAGTACCATGATATATGAAGGCAAGTCGACTGACTATGCTAGTAGGTATATGGACCGATGATATGAGGTCTATAGTATATGAAGGCAAGTCGATTGACTATGAAGGCAAGTCGATTGACTATGCTAGTAGGTATATGGACCGATGATATGAGGTCTATAGTATATGAAGGCAAGTCGATTGACTATGCTAGTAGGTATATGGACCGATGATATGAGGTCTATAGTATATGAAGGCAAGTCGATTGACTATGAAGGCAAGTCGATTGACTATGCTAGTAGGTATATGGACCGATGATATGAGGTCTATAGTACCATGATATATGAAGGCAAGTCGACTGACTATGCTAGTAGGTATATGGACCGATGATATGAGGTCTATAGTATATGAAGGCAAGTCGATTGACTATGAAGGCAAGTCGATTGACTATGCTAGTAGGTATATGGACCGATGATATGAGGTCTATAGTATATGAAGGCAAGTCGATTGACTATGCTAGTAGGTATATGGACCGATGATATGAGGTCTATAGTATATGAAGGCAAGTCGATTGACTATGCAGGCAAGTCGATTGACTATGCTAGTAGGTATATGGACCGATGATATGAGGTCTATAGTATATGAAGGCAAGTCGATTGACTATGCTAGTAGGTATATGGACCGATGATATGAGGTCTATAGTATATGAAGGCAAGTCGATTGACTATGAAGGCAAGTCGATTGACTATGCTAGTAGGTATATGGACCGATGATATGAGGTCTATAGTATATGAAGGCAAGTCGATTGACTATGAAGGCAAGTCGATTGACTATGCTAGTAGGTATATGGACCGATGATATGAGGTCTATAGTACCATGATATATGAAGGCAAGTCGACTGACTATGCTAGTAGGTATATGGACCGATGATATGAGGTCTATAGTATATGAAGGCAAGTCGATTGACTATGAAGGCAAGTCGATTGACTATGCTAGTAGGTATATGGACCGATGATATGAGGTCTATAGTATATGAAGGCAAGTCGATTGACTATGCTAGTAGGTATATGGACCGATGATATGAGGTCTATAGTATATGAAGGCAAGTCGATTGACTATGAAGGCAAGTCGATTGACTATGCTAGTAGGTATATGGACCGATGATATGAGGTCTATAGTACCATGATATATGAAGGCAAGTCGACTGACTATGCTAGTAGGTATATGGACCGATGATATGAGGTCTATAGTATATGAAGGCAAGTCGATTGACTATGAAGGCAAGTCGATTGACTATGCTAGTAGGTATATGGACCGATGATATGAGGTCTATAGTATATGAAGGCAAGTCGATTGACTATGCTAGTAGGTATATGGACCGATGATATGAGGTCTATAGTATATGAAGGCAAGTCGATTGACTATGCAGGCAAGTCGATTGACTATGCTAGTAGGTATATGGACCGATGATATGAGGTCTATAGTACCATGATATATGAAGGCAAGTCGATTGACTATGCTAGTAGGTATATGGACCGATGATATGAGGTCTATAGTACCATGATATATGAAGGCAAGTCGATTGACTATGCTAGTAGGTATATGGACCGATGATATGAGGTCTATAGTACCATGATATATGAAGGCAAGTCGATTGACTTTGAAGGCAAGTCGATTGACTATGCTAGTAGGTATATGGACCGATGATATGAGGTCTATAGTACCATGATATATGAAGGCAAGTCGATTGACTATGCTAGTAGGTATATGGACCGATGATATGAGGTCTATAGTATATGAAGGCAAGTCGATTGACTATGCTAGTAGGTATATGGACCGATGATATGAGGTCTATAGTATATGAAGGCAAGTCGATTGACTATGAAGGCAAGTCGATTGACTATGCTAGTAGGTATATGGACCGATGATATGAGGTCTATAGTATATGAAGGCAAGTCGATTGACTATGAAGGCAAGTCGATTGACTATGCTAGTAGGTATATGGACCGATGATATGAGGTCTATAGTATATGAAGGCAAGTCGATTGACTATGCTAGTAGGTATATGGACCGATGATATGAGGTCTATAGTATATGAAGGCAAGTCGATTGACTATGAAGGCAAGTCGATTGACTATGCTAGTAGGTATATGGACCGATGATATGAGGTCTATAGTATATGAAGGCAAGTCGATTGACTATGAAGGCAAGTCGATTGACTATGCTAGTAGGTATATGGACCGATGATATGAGGTCTATAGTACCATGATATATGAAGGCAAGTCGACTGACTATGCTAGTAGGTATATGGACCGATGATATGAGGTCTATAGTATATGAAGGCAAGTCGATTGACTATGAAGGCAAGTCGATTGACTATGCTAGTAGGTATATGGACCGATGATATGAGGTCTATAGTATATGAAGGCAAGTCGATTGACTATGCTAGTAGGTATATGGACCGATGATATGAGGTCTATAGTATATGAAGGCAAGTCGATTGACTATGAAGGCAAGTCGATTGACTATGCTAGTAGGTATATGGACCGATGATATGAGGTCTATAGTATATGAAGGCAAGTCGATTGACTATGAAGGCAAGTCGATTGACTATGCTAGTAGGTATATGGACCGATGATATGAGGTCTATAGTATATGAAGGCAAGTCGATTGACTATGAAGGCAAGTCGATTGACTATGCTAGTAGGTATATGGACCGATGATATGAGGTCTATAGTACCATGATATATGAAGGCAAGTCGACTGACTATGCTAGTAGGTATATGGACCGATGATATGAGGTCTATAGTACCATGATATATGAAGGCAAGTCGACTGACTATGCTAGTAGGTATATGGACCGATGATATGAGGTCTATAGTATATGAAGGCAAGTCGATTGACTATGAAGGCAAGTCGACTGACTATGCTAGTAGGTATATGGACCGATGATATGAGGTCTATAGTATATGAAGGCAAGTCGATTGACTATGAAGGCAAGTCGATTGACTATGCTAGTAGGTATATGGACCGATGATATGAGGTCTATAGTACCATGATATATGAAGGCAAGTCGACTGACTATGCTAGTAGGTATATGGACCGATGATATGAGGTCTATAGTATATGAAGGCAAGTCGATTGACTATGAAGGCAAGTCGACTGACTATGCTAGTAGGTATATGGACCGATGATATGAGGTCTATAGTATATGAAGGCAAGTCGATTGACTATGAAGGCAAGTCGATTGACTATGCTAGTAGGTATATGGACCGATGATATGAGGTCTATAGTATATGAAGGCAAGTCGATTGACTATGCTAGTAGGTATATGGACCGATGATATGAGGTCTATAGTATATGAAGGCAAGTCGATTGACTATGAAGGCAAGTCGATTGACTATGCTAGTAGGTATATGGACCGATGATATGAGGTCTATAGTATATGAAGGCAAGTCGATTGACTATGCTAGTAGGTATATGGACCGATGATATGAGGTCTATAGTACCATGATATATGAAGGCAAGTCGATTGACTATGCTAGTAGGTATATGGACCGATGATATGAGGTCTATAGTATATGAAGGCAAGTCGATTGACTATGAAGGCAAGTCGATTGACTATGAAGGCAAGTCGATTGACTATGCTAGTAGGTATATGGACCGATGATATGAGGTCTATAGTATATGAAGGCAAGTCGATTGACTATGCAGGCAAGTCGATTGACTATGCTAGTAGGTATATGGACCGATGATATGAGGTCTATAGTATATGAAGGCAAGTCGATTGACTATGAAGGCAAGTCGACTGACTATGCTAGTAGGTATATGGACCGATGATATGAGGTCTATAGTATATGAAGGCAAGTCGATTGACTATGCTAGTAGGTATATGGACCGATGATATGAGGTCTATAGTATATGAAGGCAAGTCGATTGACTATGAAGGCAAGTCGATTGACTATGCTAGTAGGTATATGGACCGATGATATGAGGTCTATAGTATATGAAGGCAAGTCGATTGACTATGAAGGCAAGTCGATTGACTATGCTAGTAGGTATATGGACCGATGATATGAGGTCTATAGTATATGAAGGCAAGTCGATTGACTATGAAGGCAAGTCGATTGACTATGCTAGTAGGTATATGGACCGATGATATGAGGTCTATAGTACCATGATATATGAAGGCAAGTCGACTGACTATGCTAGTAGGTATATGGACCGATGATATGAGGTCTATAGTATATGAAGGCAAGTCGATTGACTATGCTAGTAGGTATATGGACCGATGATATGAGGTCTATAGTATATGAAGGCAAGTCGATTGACTATGAAGGCAAGTCGATTGACTATGCTAGTAGGTATATGGACCGATGATATGAGGTCTATAGTACCATGATATATGAAGGCAAGTCGATTGACTTTGAAGGCAAGTCGATTGACTATGCTAGTAGGTATATGGACCGATGATATGAGGTCTATAGTACCATGATATATGAAGGCAAGTCGATTGACTATGCTAGTAGGTATATGGACCGATGATATGAGGTCTATAGTATATGAAGGCAAGTCGATTGACTATGCTAGTAGGTATATGGACCGATGATATGAGGTCTATAGTATATGAAGGCAAGTCGATTGACTATGAAGGCAAGTCGATTGACTATGCTAGTAGGTATATGGACCGATGATATGAGGTCTATAGTATATGAAGGCAAGTCGATTGACTATGCTAGTAGGTATATGGACCGATGATATGAGGTCTATAGTATATGAAGGCAAGTCGATTGACTATGAAGGCAAGTCGATTGACTATGCTAGTAGGTATATGGACCGATGATATGAGGTCTATAGTACCATGATATATGAAGGCAAGTCGACTGACTATGCTAGTAGGTATATGGACCGATGATATGAGGTCTATAGTATATGAAGGCAAGTCGATTGACTATGAAGGCAAGTCGATTGACTATGCTAGTAGGTATATGGACCGATGATATGAGGTCTATAGTATATGAAGGCAAGTCGATTGACTATGCTAGTAGGTATATGGACCGATGATATGAGGTCTATAGTATATGAAGGCAAGTCGATTGACTATGAAGGCAAGTCGATTGACTATGCTAGTAGGTATATGGACCGATGATATGAGGTCTATAGTATATGAAGGCAAGTCGATTGACTATGCTAGTAGGTATATGGACCGATGATATGAGGTCTATAGTATATGAAGGCAAGTCGATTGACTATGCTAGTAGGTATATGGACCGATGATATGAGGTCTATAGTATATGAAGGCAAGTCGATTGACTATGAAGGCAAGTCGATTGACTATGCTAGTAGGTATATGGACCGATGATATGAGGTCTATAGTATATGAAGGCAAGTCGATTGACTATGCTAGTAGGTATATGGACCGATGATATGAGGTCTATAGTACCATGATATATGAAGGCAAGTCGATTGACTATGCTAGTAGGTATATGGACCGATGATATGAGGTCTATAGTATATGAAGGCAAGTCGATTGACTATGAAGGCAAGTCGATTGACTATGCTAGTAGGTATATGGACCGATGATATGAGGTCTATAGTATATGAAGGCAAGTCGATTGACTATGCTAGTAGGTATATGGACCGATGATATGAGGTCTATAGTACCATGATATATGAAGGCAAGTCGATTGACTATGCTAGTAGGTATATGGACCGATGATATGAGGTCTATAGTATATGAAGGCAAGTCGATTGACTATGAAGGCAAGTCGATTGACTATGAAGGCAAGTCGATTGACTATGCTAGTAGGTATATGGACCGATGATATGAGGTCTATAGTACCATGATATATGAAGGCAAGTCGACTGACTATGCTAGTAGGTATATGGACCGATGATATGAGGTCTATAGTACCATGATATATGAAGGCAAGTCGACTGACTATGCTAGTAGGTATATGGACCGATGATATGAGGTCTATAGTATATGAAGGCAAGTCGATTGACTATGAAGGCAAGTCGACTGACTATGCTAGTAGGTATATGGACCGATGATATGAGGTCTATAGTATATGAAGGCAAGTCGATTGACTATGAAGGCAAGTCGATTGACTATGCTAGTAGGTATATGGACCGATGATATGAGGTCTATAGTATATGAAGGCAAGTCGATTGACTATGAAGGCAAGTCGATTGACTATGCTAGTAGGTATATGGACCGATGATATGAGGTCATAATATTTCATATTATTATACGTATTTATATAATAATACATTAAGCAGTCTTTATATAAATAAAAACTAGTTCATTTATGATAATATAATGACCCTCAACCATGTGTGGTTCATGCAGTTAATTAAAATTAATTAAATAACATCGCATGAACCGCCATTTGCGTTCGAAATGTCGATGTTCATGTGTCCTGCAGTTCACATGGCGACGCGCAGTTTGCTGCGTTCTTCATCGACCTATGAGCCAAGTGATCCCCCGCTTAGGGTAATATAGTAATTAAATTTAATAAAATATGTTAATAAACATTATATTGTACGAGACTATGCCTTTATGTTATATATTTACATATATACACATATATCGACTAGATACGATCATGCATATAGCATGGTGGCATCTCAATACCTTTATGTCTAATATAATTAGAACATATATCGACTTGACGATCATATTCATATTTAACTATGAATATGGTGGTATAATTTGGTTATATATTTATTAGGTTTAAATCAATAATGATCCTTCCGCAGGTTCACCTACGGAAACCTTGTTACGACTTTTACTTCCTCTAAATAATCAAGTTTGGTCAACTTCTGCGAAGCAACCGCAATACACAAGGTATCACGGGGATCGCGTCCGGAGACCTCACTAAATAATTCAATCGGTAGTAGCGACGGGCGGTGTGTACAAAGGGCAGGGACGTAATCAATACGAGCTTATGACTCGCGTTTACTGGGAATTCCAGGTTCATGTAAACAGTTACAGTCTACAATCCCTAGTAAGACAGTATTTGAAAGGTTTACCCGTACCTCTCAGCCTAGGAAACATATTGCAACTCTCATTGTAGCGCGCGTGCAGCCCAGAACATCTAAGGGCATCACAGACCTGTTATTGCTCAATCTCATTATTGCTAGACACAATTTGTCCACTTAAGAAGCTAAGTGTCTCTCCTTATATAATTAACCATTAGATTATTCACATATATCAAGACAAACCAACAGGTATAACTCCACATCACATAGCATAATACATAAATACAAGTATAAATGAATCAGTATGCAATGCTTCAGCGCTATACTCCTGCCAGCATCTATTTAATATATTTGAGTCTCGTTCGTTATCGGAATTAACCAGACAAATCACTCCACGAACTAAGAACGGCCATGCACCACCACCCATATATTCGAGAAAGAGCTATCAATCTGTCTTACTCATTTATGTTCGGACCTGGTAAGTTTTCCCGTGTTGAGTCATTGTTGGTGTTGAGTATTATTATTAATAATATTATTATTAATATTATTATTATTATTATAAGTATTGTTATTATTATTATTATTATTAAATAAATTGTTTAAATATAATTGCCCTATATATTTAAAATATATGTTAATATATAAACAACACATATGGTGTGGCGTGTCATGCGGGTTGCATAACGTCAGGCGTATTATGAGGCAACCCATATGGTGTGGTGTGTTCTAATTATTATTATTAGAAGTATTTTTATTATTATTATTATTATTTTGATGATATTGTCCCTCTAAGAATAGCAAATCTGCGTAACACCATGGGCGGTTCGTTTTGGTGCCGCATTTTTTCAGCATGATTTATTTAAAAATTTATTATTATTTATTATAAAATTATTATTATTATGACTATTATTACTAAGGGATAACTTTTATATGAAGTGATATGTTTAATTGCGATGTGTGCACTGTGTATGGTAAGTATAAGCACTATTATGAAGACTCTACATATCAGCAACGGCCACACCATGTTAAAAGCACCGGTTCCCGTCCGATCACCGAAGTTAAGCAACATTGGGCGCGGTCAGTACTTAGATGGGTGACCGCTTGGGAACACCGCGTGTCGTTGTTTTTTTTTAAAGTCAATTGGACATGGTTAGATATGGTTGCGTATGCCGCATGATGATGGGTTGCAGATTACTTATGTTAATATATATACGTTATTTTATGATATATATATATATATTGCGGAAGGATTGCGGAAGTATGCGACTATTAAGTATGCGACTATTAAGTATGAGACTTTTTCCAAATGTTGCCACGGGGATAACTTATACAAACTAGCTAACACCGCGACATGTCACCAATTCAATACACTAGACGACATTCTCCCATGAGGGATTGCGGAAGGATTGCGGAAGTATGCGACTATTAAGTATGCGACTATTAAGTATTCTCCCATGAGGGATTGCGGAAGGATTGCCATAGTGATAGTATATAGTTATAAGTAATATAAGTATGATATATTTTTCCCATAGCGAATTGCCATAGTGATAGTATATAGTTATAAGTAATATAAGTATGATATATTTTTCCCATAGCGAATTGCCATAGTGATAGTATATAGTTATAAGTAATATAAGTATGATATATTTTTCCCATAACAATATATATTCCCATATTATTAAATAAATGATTTAAATATAATTGCCTATAATATATTTAAAATATATATTTAAAATATATATTAATACATTATTATTATATATATATATATATATATAAGATATATTATTATTATTTTATAAGAAATCCATAATTTTTTATGCAATTAATTTTAAGTTTTCTGCAATAAAAGTAAATCATATTTTAAATATATTATTAATTAATTATCCATTGAAAAGAAATCTTTATTAATGATAATAGTAAATGACAAATGGTGGTGGGTGGGCGATTATAACAAATATTGACAAACATTTTATTATTATTTGAATAGAAATTAATATTTATTTATTATTATTATTACTATTATTATAATTGTTATTAATATTATTATTAATAATATTATTATTAATATTATTATTATTATTATAAGTATTGTTATTATTATTATTATTATTAAATAAATTGTTTAAATATAATTGCCCTATATATTTAAAATATATGTTAATATATAAACAACACATATGGTGTGGCGTGTCATGCGGGTTGCATAACGTCAGGCGTATTATGAGGCAACCCATATGGTGTGGTGTGTTCTAATTATTATTATTAGAAGTATTTTTATTATTATTATTATTATTTTGATGATATTGTCCCTCTAAGAATAGCAAATCTGCGTAACACCATGGGCGGTTCGTTTTGGTGCCGCATTTTTTCAGCATGATTTATTTAAAAATTTATTATTATTTATTATAAAATTATTATTATTATGACTATTATTACTAAGGGATAACTTTTATATGAAGTGATATGTTTAATTGCGATGTGTGCACTGTGTATGGTAAGTATAAGCACTATTATGAAGACTCTACATATCAGCAACGGCCACACCATGTTAAAAGCACCGGTTCCCGTCCGATCACCGAAGTTAAGCAACATTGGGCGCGGTCAGTACTTAGATGGGTGACCGCTTGGGAACACCGCGTGTCGTTGTTTTTTTTTAAAGTCAATTGGACATGGTTAGATATGGTTGCGTATGCCGCATGATGATGGGTTGCAGATTACTTATGTTAATATATATACGTTATTTTATGATGGAAATTATAGGAAACGATGGAAATGCAAATTGTGATGCTTCTCGATATGTTGGTCGGTGTCGAATTATATTCAACGTTATTATGGTATAAAGATATTATATTATTATGTTTAGTCACGTGTGGTGCAAATAAGAAGTTTTTTTGAGTTAGGAACATCATGAGGAGTGCTCTGGTCCCAACCAGATACAAAATCCCAAGTTTGGAGTGTCAGGGAGAATTTTTGATTTTCCGGACCCCTTGGACATCTGGAGGTATTTGGCACCAGAGGGGCTTCTCGCCATGCTACACAGACCCTGTACACCAAATTTGAGCTTCCTAGGACAATCCTGAATTTTCCGGACGCCCCCGGAAATTTGGACTTCATTGGCAACTCGCCATGCCATGTAGATCACCTGTACCGAGTTTTGGCTCTCTAGCCCAATTTTGAAATTTTCCGGACCCCTCCGGAACTTAGGACCTCGGGAACCCCCCCAAAGCTCTTGGCATGTCTCCCTGACCCTATATACCAAATTTCAATCTTCTAGGCCTATTATTTAAAATTTCGGCCCCCACGGGCCCCCTGGACCCCGGCCGACATCGGGGACCACCTCGGTATGCTTAGAACACCTCCATGTACCTATATACCGAATTTCAACCTCCTAGGCCTATTATTTAAATTTTCGGCCCCCACGGGCCCCCACGGGCCCCCCGGACCCCGGCCGACATCGGGGACCACCTCGGTATGCTTAGAACACCTCCATGTACCTATATACCGAATTTCAACCTCCTAGGCCTATTATTTAAATTTTCGGCCCCCACGGGCCCCCACGGGCCCCCCGGACCCCGGCCGACATCGGGGACCACCTCGGTATGCTTAGAACACCTCCATGTACCTATATACCGAATTTCAACATCCTAGGCCTATTATTTAAATTTTCGGCCCCCACGGGCCCCCACGGGCCCCCCGGACCCCGGCCGACATCGGGGACCACCTCGGTATGCTTAGAACACCTCCATGTACCTATATACCGAATTTCAACCTCCTAGGCCTATTATTTAAATTTTCGGCCCCCACGGGCCCCCACGGGCCCCCTGGACCCCGGCCGACATCGGGGACCACCTCGGTATGCTTAGAACACCTCCATGTACCTATATACCGAATTTCAACCTCCTAGGCCTATTTTTCAAATTTTTGGACCCCACCATGTATATATATCTACTAAAGTATAGACACCAGGCCTCCTTAGTGTGTTTTTATATGAAAAGTGTGCATTTTCTAACCCTGCTAGACCACTTTCCTTATATAAGTTTTTATTCTGGTTAGAGAAAGGAGAGTAAAGACCGAGTATGATATACCATCATACTATCATCAAGCCAAGACCGATAACCTATTGGCTTGATATATGATATATAGTATACCTACTTGGTAGGTCTATTGTATATCATAGTAGGTATAGTCATCGACTATGAGGGCAAGTCGATTGACTATGAAGGCAAGTCGATTGACTATGCTAGTAGGTATATGGACCGATGATATGAGGTCTATAGTACCATGATATATGAAGGCAAGTCGATTGACTATGCTAGTAGGTATATGGACCGATGATATGAGGTCTATAGTATATGAAGGCAAGTCGATTGACTATGAAGGCAAGTCGATTGACTATGAAGGCAAGTCGATTGACTATGCTAGTAGGTATATGGACCGATGATATGAGGTCTATAGTACCATGATATATGAAGGCAAGTCGACTGACTATGCTAGTAGGTATATGGACCGATGATATGAGGTCTATAGTACCATGATATATGAAGGCAAGTCGACTGACTATGCTAGTAGGTATATGGACCGATGATATGAGGTCTATAGTATATGAAGGCAAGTCGATTGACTATGAAGGCAAGTCGATTGACTATGCTAGTAGGTATATGGACCGATGATATGAGGTCTATAGTACCATGATATATGAAGGCAAGTCGACTGACTATGCTAGTAGGTATATGGACCGATGATATGAGGTCTATAGTATATGAAGGCAAGTCGATTGACTATGAAGGCAAGTCGATTGACTATGCTAGTAGGTATATGGACCGATGATATGAGGTCTATAGTATATAAAGGCAAGTCGATTGACTATGCTAGTAGGTATATGGACCGATGATATGAGGTCTATAGTATATGAAGGCAAGTCGATTGACTATGAAGGCAAGTCGATTGACTATGCTAGTAGGTATATGGACCGATGATATGAGGTCTATAGTACCATGATATATGAAGGCAAGTCGATTGACTTTGAAGGCAAGTCGATTGACTATGCTAGTAGGTATATGGACCGATGATATGAGGTCTATAGTACCATGATATATGAAGGCAAGTCGACTGACTATGCTAGTAGGTATATGGACCGATGATATGAGGTCTATAGTATATGAAGGCAAGTCGATTGACTATGAAGGCAAGTCGACTGACTATGCTAGTAGGTATATGGACCGATGATATGAGGTCTATAGTATATGAAGGCAAGTCGATTGACTATGAAGGCAAGTCGATTGACTATGCTAGTAGGTATATGGACCGATGATATGAGGTCTATAGTATATGAAGGCAAGTCGATTGACTATGCTAGTAGGTATATGGACCGATGATATGAGGTCTATAGTATATGAAGGCAAGTCGATTGACTATGAAGGCAAGTCGATTGACTATGCTAGTAGGTATATGGACCGATGATATGAGGTCTATAGTATATGAAGGCAAGTCGATTGACTATGAAGGCAAGTCGATTGACTATGCTAGTAGGTATATGGACCGATGATATGAGGTCTATAGTATATGAAGGCAAGTCGATTGACTATGAAGGCAAGTCGATTGACTATGCTAGTAGGTATATGGACCGATGATATGAGGTCTATAGTACCATGATATATGAAGGCAAGTCGACTGACTATGCTAGTAGGTATATGGACCGATGATATGAGGTCTATAGTATATGAAGGCAAGTCGATTGACTATGAAGGCAAGTCGATTGACTATGCTAGTAGGTATATGGACCGATGATATGAGGTCTATAGTATATGAAGGCAAGTCGATTGACTATGCTAGTAGGTATATGGACCGATGATATGAGGTCTATAGTATATGAAGGCAAGTCGATTGACTATGAAGGCAAGTCGATTGACTATGCTAGTAGGTATATGGACCGATGATATGAGGTCTATAGTACCATGATATATGAAGGCAAGTCGACTGACTATGCTAGTAGGTATATGGACCGATGATATGAGGTCTATAGTATATGAAGGCAAGTCGATTGACTATGAAGGCAAGTCGATTGACTATGCTAGTAGGTATATGGACCGATGATATGAGGTCTATAGTATATGAAGGCAAGTCGATTGACTATGCTAGTAGGTATATGGACCGATGATATGAGGTCTATAGTATATGAAGGCAAGTCGATTGACTATGCAGGCAAGTCGATTGACTATGCTAGTAGGTATATGGACCGATGATATGAGGTCTATAGTACCATGATATATGAAGGCAAGTCGATTGACTATGCTAGTAGGTATATGGACCGATGATATGAGGTCTATAGTACCATGATATATGAAGGCAAGTCGATTGACTATGCTAGTAGGTATATGGACCGATGATATGAGGTCTATAGTACCATGATATATGAAGGCAAGTCGACTGACTATGCTAGTAGGTATATGGACCGATGATATGAGGTCTATAGTACCATGATATATGAAGGCAAGTCGATTGACTATGCTAGTAGGTATATGGACCGATGATATGAGGTCTATAGTATATGAAGGCAAGTCGATTGACTATGAAGGCAAGTCGATTGACTATGAAGGCAAGTCGATTGACTATGCTAGTAGGTATATGGACCGATGATATGAGGTCTATAGTACCATGATATATGAAGGCAAGTCGACTGACTATGCTAGTAGGTATATGGACCGATGATATGAGGTCTATAGTACCATGATATATGAAGGCAAGTCGACTGACTATGCTAGTAGGTATATGGACCGATGATATGAGGTCTATAGTATATGAAGGCAAGTCGATTGACTATGAAGGCAAGTCGATTGACTATGCTAGTAGGTATATGGACCGATGATATGAGGTCTATAGTACCATGATATATGAAGGCAAGTCGACTGACTATGCTAGTAGGTATATGGACCGATGATATGAGGTCTATAGTATATGAAGGCAAGTCGATTGACTATGAAGGCAAGTCGATTGACTATGCTAGTAGGTATATGGACCGATGATATGAGGTCTATAGTATATGAAGGCAAGTCGATTGACTATGCTAGTAGGTATATGGACCGATGATATGAGGTCTATAGTATATGACTCCTTGCAAAACTTGAGTCATACGGGATTCATGATTCAACTGTCCGATGGTTAAAAAGCTACTTAGGCAATAGAAGTTTCCGCGTTGTAGTAGACGGTACTTTCTCAAGTGAATTTCGTACAAATTCTGGGGTACCACAGGGATCGGTTCTCTCACCAACTCTATTTATCTTATACATAAACGACTTATTAAAGTCGACAATTAATCCGATTCATAGTTTCGCTGATGATAGCACTCTCCATGCCACTCACTGTTATTCCTCGCATAATACCGAGGTGAGAAAAATGGAAAGGGAAACAGTAGTTTCATCTATGAATAAGGATCTGTGTAGGATAATTGAATGGGGGGAGAAAAACTCGGTTATATTTAACGCGTCAAAAACACAACTATGTGAGATATCGCGGCTACAAAATAAAAATAAAAACGAGAATATAATTTTTGACTCAATTCTACTAGAAAAAGAGTCATCGGTGCGTCTTCTTGGTGTAAATATCTCATCAAATCTGTTGTGGCATGACCATGTCATGAGTATCGCGAAACAAGCGTCAAAAAAATTAGGTTTCTTGTATCGTTGCAAGTCATTTTTTAACGCGCAGCAACTCTGTCTCATATATAAATCTTTCATACGGCCGTGTATGGAATATTGTTGTCATGTATGGGGCGCTGCGGCAAAGACCACCTTAGATTTATTAGATAGGGTACAAAACCGGGCCATTCGATTAATAAATAATCCCGAAATCACAGAAAAATTAGACTCGCTAAAGCATCGTCGGGACGTAGCGGACCTCACGATTTTTTATAAATATAGTTACGGGCATTGTTCGAAAGAGGTCTCCGAAATAATGCCTTCGCGCGAAAAACGGCTACGGGAAACAAGGGCTGGTACTACCACCCACGGTCGAGCGGTAACTCTAAGTACGGTAAGAACATCGAAGTTCCAAAACGATTTCTTTACTCGTACAGCAAAGAAATGGAACGCCTTACCAGCGTGTGCGTTCCCAAACCAATTTAATATCCAATCCTTTAAAACCAATGTCCACAAATATCTTACATCCCATCCTATAAATTGACATGGTAGCTCAAAGCTATTCACAGGTCGACTTCACGTCGTAATTCCTAAACATGTCAATTTCTTTATAAAAAAAAAAAAAAAAAAAATATGAAGGCAAGTCGATTGACTATGAAGGCAAGTCGATTGACTATGCTAGTAGGTATATGGACCGATGATATGAGGTCTATAGTACCATGATATATGAAGGCAAGTCGATTGACTTTGAAGGCAAGTCGATTGACTATGCTAGTAGGTATATGGACCGATGATATGAGGTCTATAGTACCATGATATATGAAGGCAAGTCGATTGACTATGCTAGTAGGTATATGGACCGATGATATGAGGTCTATAGTATATGAAGGCAAGTCGATTGACTATGCTAGTAGGTATATGGACCGATGATATGAGGTCTATAGTATATGAAGGCAAGTCGATTGACTATGAAGGCAAGTCGATTGACTATGCTAGTAGGTATATGGACCGATGATATGAGGTCTATAGTATATGAAGGCAAGTCGATTGACTATGAAGGCAAGTCGATTGACTATGCTAGTAGGTATATGGACCGATGATATGAGGTCTATAGTATATGAAGGCAAGTCGATTGACTATGCTAGTAGGTATATGGACCGATGATATGAGGTCTATAGTATATGAAGGCAAGTCGATTGACTATGAAGGCAAGTCGATTGACTATGCTAGTAGGTATATGGACCGATGATATGAGGTCTATAGTATATGAAGGCAAGTCGATTGACTATGAAGGCAAGTCGATTGACTATGCTAGTAGGTATATGGACCGATGATATGAGGTCTATAGTACCATGATATATGAAGGCAAGTCGACTGACTATGCTAGTAGGTATATGGACCGATGATATGAGGTCTATAGTATATGAAGGCAAGTCGATTGACTATGAAGGCAAGTCGATTGACTATGCTAGTAGGTATATGGACCGATGATATGAGGTCTATAGTATATGAAGGCAAGTCGATTGACTATGCTAGTAGGTATATGGACCGATGATATGAGGTCTATAGTATATGAAGGCAAGTCGATTGACTATGAAGGCAAGTCGATTGACTATGCTAGTAGGTATATGGACCGATGATATGAGGTCTATAGTATATGAAGGCAAGTCGATTGACTATGAAGGCAAGTCGATTGACTATGCTAGTAGGTATATGGACCGATGATATGAGGTCTATAGTACCATGATATATGAAGGCAAGTCGACTGACTATGCTAGTAGGTATATGGACCGATGATATGAGGTCTATAGTATATGAAGGCAAGTCGATTGACTATGAAGGCAAGTCGACTGACTATGCTAGTAGGTATATGGACCGATGATATGAGGTCTATAGTATATGAAGGCAAGTCGATTGACTATGAAGGCAAGTCGATTGACTATGCTAGTAGGTATATGGACCGATGA